>JBAMAW010000469.1:0-36926 GCA_037043295.1 Amiota minor
CTATACAGCCTGCAGCAATGAGAGGACAATGTAAGGAACTTTGGCAATAGAGCGTGGCAAGCAGCAATGAGAAGCAGAGAACTGAACAGGCAGTCTCGCAGAAGTCGGCAGTTGATCATTACAGTCATCGTTCGGTTGTTGAAGTTGAGCGGTTATCAAGTTTTTATAATAATAATAATGATCTTAATAATCATTTTATTATATTTTTACGTACTAATCATTTTAAATAATAATAAACATACTACAATACTTTACATATTTACGTATATTATAATAAAAGAAAGACATTCAAAACTATATAAAATAAAATACGTTAAGAATACAACGTTTAAACCATTAAATACATAAATTATATACTACTTTAAGAACAACAAATTCTTCATTTAATAGCAAGTGTATTTTATGCTTTATATATTGTTTAAACATATAACATTATGAAAATCTATGTAGATTATTAAAGAAATAAAGAATAACAGAGGAATTGAATATATGGGCGAAAACCATAATAACCAATTTCTTAAGTCGCGTGCCTCGGAAAGGGAACCCATTATGTGCTCTGTAACCTTTGCCTTCAGGCGGTAGCATCTCACACACTTATTTATGATGCTGGACATGTATTTATGCCCACCAATAGGCCAGAACCTCTGCCGTAATAAAGCCAATAATGCTCCAGCTCCAGCATGCAGAATTTGTGATGATAATACTCGATTATTGCTTTCGTGACTGTGTGATCCTTCGGTAACAAGAGAGGATGCTTGGTTTCATCGTCTAGTTCTGAATTTTGTAGTCGAACTCAAACTCGAAGCAGGCCAAAGGTATCTGCCCACGGATTAAGTGCACGAAGTCTGCTGTTGCTAGAAAGAATGCCTTTGCTTTCAATTAATTTGTATTCGCTAAAGTGATGAATGTGACTAATTAAGAGATAAGTTCCCAACTTGATATAATTTGCCGTTAAACCATGCACTGATGAGGATTCTAGATCATGTGAAAGTGTGAATATGTAAAGGTAAGCAAATACACGCCGTAGTTTTCCAAAGGCATTTCGAAACGTACTGCTGATTGATAAGTTGACTTGATTTGAAGTAGAAATTTACTTTACTTTACTTTACTACGCTTCTCGGGTAGATCTAAACCAAGGTTCTTGGTGTTTGGCCAACAGGTACGATATTGCAAAAAGAAAGAGGGTCCATGTTTCCAGAGATTGGAAACAAGCAATTCCTTTGGGCTGCATCCACGTGATAGTATGTAGTGGGTACATGGTTTCAAGTCATACTGGAAGTACGTGATTGAATCTGTGTGATTCTGTTGGAAACGAAAACGTTGACTTTGGAAGGTACTTCACGTAGCCAGGATAACACAATCGTCAAGTCAGAAGAGCAATAAAACTGACAGGTGAATTTAATATGTGTACTTATAGATGAAATCAGTTGGGCTTAGAGCAAGGCTGCAGACAACTCCAACTGAGGCACCGTCAATGATTTTAATCGGGCCACTCTAGATTTGGCACAAAGTAGGTGGGATGTGAAGGTTCCATTTAACTCAGCTCAAACATATACGCATGCGCCGTATGCTTCCAGACTTGCGTCACAAAACGAGTGTATTTCATAAAAGGCGCGAGGTAAAAATACAAAGCGTGGAAATTTTAGATTAGGCACGGCATTCATTTGATTGATTAGCTTTGACCACGCACCAAGCACAGGTGATAGGCTGTCAACCCAGTGTAGTTTTTGTCTCCATAGAATCTGTACAAATATTTTAAATTTTGTGACGACTGGTGAAATTAACCCAATCATAGATTCGTCCAACAGTTGAAAGGATGGAACGTTTAGTTACTGACTCCTCAATTTTGAATGGTGAGAAACTGAATAGGAAATTGTCTAAAAGTGTCCCATGCCAAACCAAGCGCCAAGTTAATGCACTCTTTTCGTTTGAACACCACTTACGGATTGGGACCTGTGGATATATTTCCAATGGGACGCTGATTGACGTTTATCAATCCACGTGCTTGGCACCGTGTTCTTAAGCCTTCACAGATAGGTGAGCACGTAAAACACTGGTACTTCATTTCCAAGAATTGTTTCACAAGATCGTGAAGTGACTCATTATTTCCCTATTGTTCATATGTTTTGCTGATAGTTGTTATAAACGTAGAATTTCTGTTAGTGTGAGAAATTCCACCAGAAACAACCCAACCCAACCTTGTTTTTTGCAATATAACTAAATTTTGCAAGAAGTAAAACCGATTATCAATCTTTTACTTTCTTTTATGTTTGCTTTATTGCCTCATAATGTACAAATTATTACTTAAAGCTAGTGCTATATTTACGATTTATACAGAGTTATAGATCTTATTGACTAAATTACGTCTTAAAAATTTTATAATTGTATTCTAAAATTTATACCTAAATACGTTAAAAAGGGACTAAATAAGGAAAAATTGGCAGAAAAAACCCTTACTAAGCAACTTAAATCTAACCTAGCGCTAATTTACTGGTACTTAACACTAAGTAGGTAATATCGCCCTCAGCACCAGTGGTTCAAACCTGGGCGAGTTAAGAGATAGAGCAGCTCTAAATGACCTTTTCACCGAGGAAAAAATCCTCTGGGCTATTAGGTCATCCAATCCGTACAAATAACCTGGACCGGATGGAATAATGCAGCTGACATCCCGGATAAATGGAGGAAAGTGAGGGTGGTATTCGGTCTTGTCTCAATACATGACATTTCATATAACTAACATACCAACAGCACATAACATAGGTAACATTACATAGCTGTTTGGTTATATGTTTGATCAAACTTGAAGTATATGTTCGCACTTTGTCGCCTTCGATTAACAACACATAGCATAAGTTCAGCGATGAAAATTAGGTTGCCTCTGCGGCCGAGTGCATAGAGCAGGTGTCTCGTAGTGTGCTTATGTTATACAATTCTTAATTTCCTTATTCGTATCAAAACATTTGATGTTAGTTATGTAGGATCTGGTAAGGAGACTCGGAGCGGATTGTCCCACATGGCAACGCTGAAGTGTAAGGACTACCGAGTGCGCGAGAGTGAGTGGTGATCGTTCGGGTGAGTCAGTCGCTCATGTTCGCTCATCGAGTCAGGTTGCATTCTCTAATATAATACTATACTCATCAGACTTTTATGACGTCAAGTTCAAGTGTGAAAGAATTATTATAAGTTGTATTAATAAAGAGAAACTACATAAATGTAATAAAGAAACTGTACAAATATATTCAACTTACAACATAAGTATATAAGAACATACACATGCTACTAACATTAAAGTGAATTGAACCAATAAAAGTAAAGTGAAATATGTACTACAGTTATGAAATTTCATCTACTCAAACAGGTGGTATTCATTCCCAAAGAAGGGAATATAAACCACATCTCACCAAAGGACTTGAGACCGCCTTGTATGATGTGGTGGGGCCCCATGAAAATGTCCTACAAAGAAAGGAATTCACATTGGTGGCCTTCCTTGACATTGAGGGAGCTTTCAACAACGTCAGAATCAAATCCATTTCGATATCGCTCAAAAATATTGGTTCACATCCGGCGATTACCAGGCGGCTTAACAAAATATTACGCAGTCGCGTGATAAACACCGATTTTGGTGTTTATATAATCTTCTGGTGCTAAACTGCGTTAATTGCATGTTCATGACGTTTCATCGGAAGAGACCTCATTTAGCATCTTAGACGATGGACAATATTCATTGGCACGTGTTTCTATTTTCAGTGATCTTGGCTTTATTAAAAAATGGTCTAAAGAATTTAATAATCCCTATACTACCAAGATTCTTTTCATCACTCTAGTCCGCCCTGTATTTGAATACTGTTCGTGTATCTGGAGCCCCCAATATAAAAAAACATCAAAATCGCATTGAGTCTTTACAGAAGCAATTCGTTCTCTTTGCACTTCGTGGTTTAAATTGGGGTCCCAGTGTACGTTTGCCTACATACTTTAGCAGGCTTCTTCTTATAGATCTCCCATCATTGCAAAACCGGTAACTCTTGGTATAAGCTTTCTTCATAAACTTATTACTGGTAATGTTGATTCGTCAGTGCTTTTAAGCCAACTTAGTTACTGTGTCCCTAGTCGTACATCTAGAAATTACGTTCCCTTAGCTATTGGTACATATACAACTACTTATGCCCTACACGATCCATTCCGAGTTTTATGCACTTTTTATAATAAGTTCTATCATGTCCGCTCGCCTGAGATCTCGCCCTCTGCGCTTAACATCATCGTCCTTCATTCACTTCGGGAATTGGAACGAACTGCTACTAGATGAAGTGGACATCGCTCATTGGCTCACACATCCCTTCTGTCTCGGACTACAATTGGCTGTGAGTCACTTATTAGTATTACGAATTATGTTTTTTTTTCTTTTTTATTTTTAAGTTTGACAGTAGTTTGTCATAATCAGCTAAATAAATAAATTAAAAAGAAGAAGATATTTATGGTTAGTTATGTCGGAAGGACTACATACGCATGTAGATATTTAGCCGATGAACCGAGAAGGTAGATCGGGAAAATTTTAAAGCAGTTTTCCATGTCAATCGTAATCGTAATACCTGCATTTTCGATTAGGAGGTTTTTTTTGTCAATTAAAGCTACTCCACTACCTCTATTGGTGATACGGTCAATTCTGTACACCATATATTGGGTATAGTAAAACTGTCCTTATGTGTGAACCAGGTTTCGCAAACAAGACAAATGTGAATATTGTTTTTAGCGACAAAATCTATCAATTCTAATCTTTTTAAACGAATATTGAGATAATCTACCTTAATTACTATTATATATACATATTTGAGTGCTAATTGTATGATTACATTAAATTGCTTACTCTTATTTGTACATCTTTGTAGCTTGTCTATAAGTTCTGACGTAATATGGCTTATTTCTTCAAACGTGAATAGATCCGAAAATGAATTTTCAGTTGTTGCCGTCGTGTACGAGGATGAAACTCTTTCGCCGAGCGTTCCTTTGAGCAGACAAGCAACTTTTGCTACAGATATTATCACTTTGGTTGTAGTTAGTTGCACTCATGCTAGGCGCAACTTGGAAATTTGTTGTAGTACTAGGAATGCTAGTGGTATTGATATATTGCTGGTAACTGCCGTTGCGTTGAGCATGATTGTTGTTATTAGAATATCGTTTCGAGTTTGAAGATCTCTTTTTAATCAACGCAATATAGGATGCTCGGTAAAAGCAGGCAGGGTCGGTAGATGGGTGAGCACCTTTGCAGTTGGCACAAACAAGACTTTTGTGTGTTTGGGCACAATGACGTATTATGGCAGTCAGCGCAGAATGTTTGTACCTGCATCAGTTTGAGATTCTATCGTCGTTCTTCGTTTCCCTCATTCACCTTTTTCGTTTTTTTGTTATTTTCATTTAGTTCCATAGAGTGAGGATGAATGTAATTGCATTATAGAACAACGGAATGTTATCATATTTTCCGATTGCCCATTTAAAAAAAAACATTAGTAAAGAGGAATGTAAAAATGTTGCTTTGCGAGTCGCAATCAAGTCTGGAAGCAAGCCTGCAACATCAAAAAAGAATGAACGATTGCTTAGCAACTCGCAATCGCAAACGAAAATGCGTACTAAAGAATGCCTAGTGGTTGCGTTATTTGGCTCAAAGCAGGAGAGGAAGATCTTGCTGTACGCTCAGGCGACCTTGTGCTTAGTGAAGAATCTTTATTTTTGTTGTTGCGTTCCGTAGAAACGAATGAGAAATATCGTTTCTCGTTGTTTTTATTGGTGGCTTTTGGTTATTTTGATAAGCAGGGTTCACTTATCACTTTAGGTCTTCACTTTTTAATTACTGTATCAACCGGACAGTGATTTCAACACTTTAAGCTGGAATATACCAGCAAATATAAGGTTGGCAAATCCAGAATTTGCATCTGGCATATTTTTCGACATCATGTCCGTTTGACAAATACGGATTGCAAGTCATCTTCCATCGTTGCAAACAAAATTATGCTGGATTGGGTTGTGTCTAGTGGCACAAAACCACAAAACTTACCATATTAGCAACCATCGGAAAAACTCATGAACCAGGGAAGGATGATTCATTAGACGATCTTGTGAAGCAGTTGTGAGTAGTAGAAAAGTACTCTTTATTGAATCAAAAACCTTCTGAGAACGTTGATATTTGCGACCAATACTTTAATACAGCAAATTTTGGTCGTCTCGCCTCTGGTGAATACTTTACCAAGTGGCCAGCAAAAGCGTATTTAAGTTCACTTGGAGGTTCATACGCTTGCGCACTTCACAGGTTCCAAAATGTAAAGAATTTCAACCGGACGAGCCAATGACGGATTTATATATTGGTTTTATGCGCAATTACGAGAATCTAGGACATATGACTTCTTTATTAATAATGCCCAATTGTCCCACAATTTTATTCAGCATCACGGCGTATTCAAACTTGATAGTACAAGCACTAAATTACTTCTAGTACTTATTTATTATTAACTGGACCAACAATTTAGAACAAGCTATTTTACACGCTTCGGCAGGAAATTGGCAGGGTTTTTAGCGATTAGAGCTATGCATTTGCTAGCCAGTGATGAAGATAAATCATTCTCTCTTGGATCAACAATTGTTCGCCAAAACTTTTATGTTAATGATAAAATTGCTGGTGAGGATTCGGTCAGCGAAGTCAGGTCAAACATCTGTTGCAACACGGCAATTTTCCGATTCTCAAGTGTTGCTCGGACGAGAAGAGTGATTTAAAAAAGTGAAACTAATGGAGATTACGAGTAGTACATATTGTTTTTATTTGTAATTTTATTTATGTTACATACATTTACTTTTATCTAAGGTATTTATATAAATGTACATAATGTTGATTTAGTATTTGTAATTTTACATAGTTAATTTACAAAAAATTCCTTGATGTTACCTTACATTCAAATCTTACTTTACTTATGACGCTCATAATCAACCACAAGCAAGCATAATCTGGTACATCTATTTCTTCACGGCTAAACTCAACTAAGCACCCTTGCTGTTCTCAAGCAACTGACTCAGCTCAGCATCGATCATCATTGCTCTTGTCGGAAACGACGACTGCCTCGAGTTGTTCCCACCTACTCTACATCCAAAAGATGCAGAGAATAGCCTGCATGGGAATTACTGGATCTATTCGATCCACCCCCCAAAGCAGCACTGGAAGTCATTCTAGATTTGGTACCAGTAGGCATGTATCTCAAATACGTGGCTGCAAGTAATGCAGGTAAACTTGGGGTACTGCACATTCTCAAGCTTGGCGTAACGAGCCATAGCACCATCCTGTAAGTAGAGGCGTCACGAGCTGCGGGGAGAGAAAGTGACTACTGTGTGCAAGAACTAAAATGAAAGAATACTTTTAGTATTAGATTCCCCGAGAGAAATGTTTGGAGGCAGAGTTACGCCATTAAGGCAGGCGGGCTTTCAATCTATACAAACGGCTCCAAATCGGAAGAAGTTTTGGGAGGACCTGACAGCCCAATGTTCCTTTCATTTACATAAGTAGAGCAGTGTGTTTCAGGCGAAGATCTATGCGGTCTGGCAAGCGGCAACGTTGAACAGCACCCTGGGAGAAAACCCTAGGAACGTATCGACTTATGTTGATAGCCAGGCTGCTATTAAGCCTCAGTCGGTCAATAGTATTAAGAGCACATTCATCCGTAGCATGGTTGATGCTCTTAATCTAGACAAACGGCACTCAATAGAGATAACCAGGGTGCCTGGCCATTCTGATCTTTTAGGAAATGAGATGGCGGATGAGTGTGCCAGAAGGGACTCTGTTTTGCCCATCTCTCGGGCAGTTAAAAATGGAAGCACACCCCTGCAAGATATTTTATCGGAATTAGTAGCAGACACTAAGGAGGTGGCAGAAACGAAGTGGGCGGAATGACCAAGAAACTGCACGTCCCTCACCAAGACTTCTGTCGTAGCTTCCAAAACGAGGAAGAAGCAGAAAGCATCTAACATCTCCTGTCTGCCCTGCACTACTGGTAGACCCTTTTTTGAGGACTTGGCCAGTGTGGCGAGAGTCCCACTGGGGGATCCGGCTTGTTTCGTAGATTCTTCTAGTTGGGTGTTCTAACCAGCACGACGATAATTATTTCCCATTCCTATTCTGCCGTCCCATCTTATCCTCTGTCCCCTTTTTGACGTGTAAACATCTTTCGGCTCCGGGGGTAATAATCTCATTTCACAATACAGATGTAAAACAGAGTAAGACGAAATCGGTGTTAGGTATATGAAAGTGTATTGGTGCAAAAATCGAAAAATTAATTACCTGCACTGAAAAAAAAAATGGAAGAATGATTTTGATTTAAAGCAACACACTCTATTTATACTAAATCAAATAACTAAGATCTTATATGCGTGAAATCCTCGCCTTCTGTCTTTCATTATAATTATAATAGGATTTGCAATTTAAAGCAAACAACGATTTCTCTAAGTGCTTCTGAATTAGTATTAAATCGTACGGAAAACAACACCAAAATCTACGTTATTAAAATGCAGAGAAGAAACGATATAGAAAAAAATGTTTACTTGTTGTGTGTATTATAGCTGCGTGCAATGTACGTACACAGAATGCTCATGCTATGCCTAAGAGTTTTCAAAAACAAATAAGTATGATGAGTATAGGGCTTGGGCACCTCTGGTCTCTCAATGTGAACATTGCACGCTTGAAATATATAATTTGTAATGAGCTAGAGAGAGATAGAAAGTATGTTTGCGTCCATCGCACTTACTGAAATCTCTATCATTGACTTTCTATCATCAAGCTGCTGATTAATGTATTATCAATTGCAACAGCGTTGACAGCATATAAGCAAAAAAAAGCAAAATGCAGGTAATATTAATTCTATTACAAACTCAAAATTCAATAATATTACAACATAAACTAAAACTATTATAATATTATAGAGAACATTAGAAGAAAGAAGGGATAGAAACGCTGCATATCAACGGACCTATAGAGCGAGAAGGTGCCAAAATTTATTGGATGGAATGCTTGCACAACAACAACAACAACAACAACAGTCACAACGAAACGAGCAACAACAACAACAGGAGCAACTACCACATCAGGGTGGAGATTTTAATACAAACTTTTCAAACCCACTGTCGCAAGCCCTATCGAAATTTTTATTTGACATTTTCCATTTAAATATGAGCAATTCTCCACAAACCCCAACAACTAATAATTCCACTACTATAGATGCAGTTTTTCATAGATTTTTAAATACAGTAGAGTCGAAAATTTATATTTCTTATTTTAGGTACCATAAGCCAATACTAACCATTGTTAATTAATACATTAACAAATACAACTTAAATATAATAAAACAAACAAAACCCGCATATTCCATTCTATTTATCCAATACTGAAAGTTTAGATACTTTAAATTGACAAAAAATATACGGAACGCATAACTACTTGCAACTTACAAAATCCTTCAAGTACTATAGGTTTACATATCTCCCGTGTGATCCGACTCACATTGGTTATTTTTGTCTTCCCTTGTTTTCCCTCAAGGCATCACAATGGGCCGTAGGGCCACTAGGTGAACTCATGTGTATTTGCGAGCGGCCTGTATAACCTAACCTAACAATTCACAAAATAATATTAAGTTATTTTTTGCCCGAGAGATTTGGACATCTCTTGACCTAACATCGGCTGCAAAATGCAGTCGCGTAGTTCAAAAAGAAAACGGGGGATTGAAAATAATTTTCATTATTTTGTTTTGTGCAACTTGTGATGTATTACTGTACATTTGAACGCAGGACCACACTTCTGAGCCATACAACATTATTATTAATTTTTTTTTTTTTTTGGTAAAATTTCTTTCAATAATGTTAGCGCTAGCATTAGTTAAAAATAGCATGAAACATTTATATGATTACAAAGAATAATAACTAGGAATACAACATTATGGGTTCAAAACTAATTTTAAATATGATTAATTTGTTTTTTATTGATAGGTAGGATCTGCGGTTTATAAATGGATTAAGGATGGAAATGGTTTTCTTGATCTTATCGATGGTTTTACCTATATGCTCTTTGAAGAAAAGCTTCTTGTCAAGAAAGAGGATAGTATTCTCCCATTTGAGAGTACATCCATTTAGTTGAAACTCCGTATTGAGAAGAGAACATTGTTTTCGCCTCTTGGTGAATTAAAATGGCATTAGTTTTTTCCGTAATTTAACTTTATTTTCCATTGTCTAAAAACTAGATACGGATATGAGTACACTCTGAAGTTCGTTAAGGATTCACCTGAGCAGTATAAAGCTGTGTCATCTGCAAAAAAAGAAGTAATGCAGTCTTCAAACATGTATACGAGGATCAATAAACAAGTACTTTTCCTCACCGCCCGATGGCGCTGCTTTTACAAAGGAGAGTTGCCATCGTGCAGTATATTATTTTAGTAGACTACTATCAAAGTTTCAGTCAATTCCTTTCATTAGTTTTGTTTTGAAAGCCTTTGGAAGCGAGCGTGTCGGTCAGTTTTACAAAAATGGAAATGGGGCAATATCGTTCGGTGATTCGTCTCTGGACATTAATTAGAAACTTATTTATAGCACCTAAATTTTAGTTCAATAGGGCAGAAAACACGAAAGTTTTTCTAATAAGAAGCTGAATTTAAATGGTTCCGACAAATGTTCAGCGCGTATTTTGGAAACTTATAGTGTCTAAATTTCCGTTCGATAGTACAAAACCAAAAAAGTTTTGGTAAGAACCTGAATTTTAATGGACAGTTTGCAAAAAAAACGTTCGTGCAGAACTTAAGCTCTCTAGCTCAAAAACTGAGTGGCTAGTTTGCACAATCGAACAGACAGACATGTCTTAATTAACTTGTCTCGTTGAGCTGAGCAAGAATATGTATACTTTATGGGGTCTTCGATGTCTCCTTCTGTCTATTACAAACTCCTTGACTATTCACTCCGTGAAGAGTATAATGATCAGTGTTTGATCGAAGATATTGAAAGGTTCCACGAAGCACGAGCTATACATCAGGATGTCGTGGCAACTCTAAAGGTCATAAAAAAAGAAATAGTGGAACGAAAATAGAGAAAAAGGTTTGGTACCCTGGTCATATACAATATGTATCAGGTGATCCATACGGTCAGGAAAGTCAAACTGTAATTTAAGTGTAGTCCATAAGCATGGTTGTGGAATGACAACAGACATAGTGGAATGAAAGAAATAAAGAGGAGTCAATAAGTAAGCATAGTTGAAAATCAGTCATGGCGGAATAAAAGAACTAAAGGGTCAGGCAAAGCACATTCACAGTGATTAAAGACTTGATAAATTTTTTAATCATATTAAAGAGTTTAACACGTTTGTAATCCGATCAAAACAACAACCACAGGTTAAATGACGTTATTGAGGTGTTATTGTTGTTGTAAAAAAATGCTCATTAAAAATCTTATTGTATTATTATTCATAATCACCTTTTTAACCTTCATCTCACCCTGGAGTGGAAAACTACACAAAATTAATCTTTTTTATGCATTTAAAAGAAAACTATTGAAGCGATGTTTATGAAATTTGTTGACCAATCCATCAATTTTACACAGAAAACGCAGAAATTTATTAAAAAAAAATTTTTTATGACTTGTTGTTTAAAAACTTACGTTGTTTACCCTCGTGTGTGGTTTTCCACACTTATGTAATTTCTATGTATTTTACAATAGGAACACCATTTCTTATAAAATGTCCAAGCTTTTTGATTTTCTGAGTAACTATATACGTGTAGTAAATCGTGAATGTTCAACTTTAGTACATAAATAAATAACTGTGGAAGGATAGCAGCACCTGTGGTGTAACGGCCAGCGTTCATCTAACACAAAAATTATTACATATGAAATAAACCACAACTCTGATACTGATCGAACGTAAACATGTTCGATCATAAATTGTTTTCATCTAACACAGAAACAATTACTTATGTACGACCAACGGAAATCGGTACTCAACAAACAACAACTTTGACACTGATGGAATATAACACAAGTTTGATCATTAATTGTGCTTGTAAGCTTCTTTAGTTGGTGGATGGTTTGTTTAGTCATTGCATGAAGCGCGATGTTTTACAAAGTAATTTATTTGTCGTTAATTGTGAACCTGGCTAGTCCAAAATATCTTACTGACGAAGATATTGAAGCAATTGTAATTATTTCTGATAATGAAGATTTGTCCGGTAGTAATGAAAATCACACGTCGGAAGAAAATTATGAATCGGAAGTAATTGAAGCTGATTCAGAATTTATTACAATGGAACAAAATGTGGATCTTGACGCAATAGGAGTCTCATCCGTAGATACAACGGCGGATCCATTATTTGTCTCATGAAACGGTATAGTATGGAATCCCCAACCAGTCCACGAACGTGCTGGAAGATTACGGAACGAAAATGTCATCAATTTCCGTTCAGGCACAACAAGATATGCAAGAGCACGTATCGATGACATCAAAGATGCTTCTATGTGTTTTTCCCACCGCCAATTGAGAATGTTATTTTGAAGATATCATACGCATATGCAAAGGAACTATGCGGCGACAGCTATACGAAATTACGACTTATTGTATGCATATATCGGTGTTATTATTTTGGCGGAAGTTTATAGGTATCGTGTTTGTTTATATGGCTATGTTTGAATGAATCTAATTATAATTGTTATTTAGGTCAAAGAATGAAACAATGTTAGATTTATTCGATGGAGAATATGGACGTCTCATATTTAAAGCGATGATGTCGAAGAAAAGACTTCAATACATCGAGTTATTCGGTTTGATGACGTGATGAGCAGACGTCAAAGAAGCTCTACGGACAAACTTGCTCCCATTCGTGAAATATTCAACAAATGGTCTGAACTATTGGCTGATTATTTCAACCCATCTGAATTTATTACTATTGATACAAGATGCAATGAAGATGCAAGTTTCGGCAATATATGCCTTCCAAGCCTAAACGATATGGAATCAGGGGCGTCTTTGCATTCTGCCATTAGAAACAATTCACTAAATAACTCAATGGCGGAGTCCAGTAGCTCAGGAGCCCAATCCACATCTTCACTGTTCCTTGAACCTTCAGAATCTCGGGAGAGTTCATCACGATCTTTCGACATTCCTTCAAAAAGGTTCAAAAGTGTTCCTCCGATAATCAAAGTAAAAGCTAGATGCACATTTGTTATAGTGAGAAGTCGAAAACTAAAAACTACTTGTGTATATGAAACAATTTGCCGTTTATGCCAGTAAGTAAGCGTACTCATAACAGAAATGTTTGTGTAAATAGTGTTGAAGATAAACTAATTTGATAACAAAATATTTATATATATAAATATGTTTTTGATGATAAATCATTGACTGCAATAAAACTATGTTGCTACTGCAAAATACGTAGACATAGCGTATGTGTGCAAAACAAAACACGAGAGTAAGCAACGTAAGTTTTTTTGAGGGTGAGATGGATATTAATAAACTGTGGAACCGAATTCTTCTCCAAGGCTGCCACGTTTTTACCACTGCTGATTTAAGAAAGTTATAAATTGAAAACTTTTTATTAAAATGTTTATAAAATAAGACGGAGGAATGGAAAAGGGATTTTTCACAAATTTTACATTTGAACTTAGCGCAATGTGTGGTTAAATATAAACCGTAGGGAGTGAGTCTCCAAATGTTTATCAGTATTTATGTAAGTATAGTTATGTATATGTTGAAGAGAGCAGGAACCAACGTCCTAGTAGTTTTATTCACAGTAACAGACTGTTTCTATCCCTTTTAATACAGCAATCGAAACCTCGATTCTATTCGCAAGGTTTCCGTTGTCTCGGCGGCGATACGATCATGCCGCCAGTATTCTTGTGTGAACACATCTGGAGTCCCGTTAATTGTTACAGACTGGTGTCGCTGATTCAATTGTCAGCCTAAACAGGTGTAACCGAATTTCTGACTTGTATTTGTTCCTTTGGCTGTTGTGAACAAGTGTCTGTTGTTATTGCTGCTTAATGTGTATGAGCTTATGAGGATTACACTAAGTGCACGTAAAATAGCCACATACAACAAGGAAGAGAGTGAATGCCATAAATACATGTAAGAAGGGCTATTGGGTCAGGTTGGTCACCCTTCGTAGAGAGTGGAGAAATGAGGAGACTTGAGACAGTTGTGTGAAGCATCAGTGTCAGTGAAGTTGAAAAGTCGTTAAGTTGTTTCTCAGCTTTAGTCATTCTTGTTGTTTTGCGTTCATGTTATTGCTTTGTATCATTTTATTTCGTTGTTGATATTCTATTATTACGAGTATAATGAGTGCATATTTGATTATCACTATATTATTATTTAATTTTGAATAAACTATTTTTTACAGTAAATTGTCCTTCATGTGACGTCAAAATAGAGAGTGAGCAATTTTCGAGAGCGTGGCAGGCGAAATTGTCGCTACCTTGATCGTTGTGTCATGGTAAGTTGGTAACTCGTGCACGTTCCATGTGTGTAGATACGGATAACCAAAACACATAGCTGATTTAAAAAAACCCCCCTGTGAACACTTAATCAAAAAATTTCAATTCTTTAATCACAATGAATGGGCCAAAAGTTTAGTCTATAAGCATAGTTGTAAATTAGATATAGAGATAAGAAAATCAAAGAAACAAAGAAAAGTAAGTTTTTTTCAAATATGATACAAGAATTGAAAATACCATATGATAGGCTCAGGATTGCTAACGAATTCAGAACAAAAATTATATTGTAAATATCAAAATTACTCAGAGAACCCCTTAAAACACACCAATTTTTATTTTAGTAATATTCTTTCTTAAAAAAAATAATATTTTAAATTTCGAAAATATTTTCTTTTTATTCAAAGTTGGCCCAGATAAACTGAAGTTTACTGAGTGGTAACACACACTACAGACTGATATAAAAAAGAGCTTTTGCCACAGTTTAGCTTTCGGCGTGAGCGAGAATAGCAAAAAGTTTTTTTCTTCAAAGCATTGACAGCAAATTTGATGACAACGAGAATAGGTCGATAAATGACGAAGCTTGCTCAAAAAGTAACAATAGTCTTTGACAGAAGCTTTATTGCGAATTTAATGATACTTTTTGAATATTTCAAAAAACCACTTATCTAACTACTCTCGTAGCTCTGCTCACTGGAACCCAACTATTTCTTCGGAAAAAGGCCTCTTCGAGAAAGTAAACCGAAGTATTCGACAACTTTTACACATCTCACAATGTGAAGACTCGTTTAATACGATGTGGATGTAGTGATTGCGGTTACAATTCAAAAAAGAAGCGTTGCTCTGTATATGCATCGGATAATTACGGAATCAGAGTATAAAGTGAACATTTAAATGATGCATTGCATACTCAGAAAGTATTCCAATGAACAAAGCCATGATAAAAAATGTATACATATGACAGAACTTAAATTTTCTAACTTCTGGACTGTAAGTTTGATATGATGCTGTCAGAAGATCAGAAACGTTAGATTCTCCATCAAGACCACAAAAAAAAAAAACAAAAAAAACAAAAACTCGAAAGAGAGATCGATATCAAACACCATAAGCAACAGCAACATCCGGGAAAATCAGAGTAGCTTGTCTAAGATGAATCAAAATGTTTCATATTGGTTGGTTATGGTGGAAGTTGCTCCCTTACTCTTGTAAACGTGTGTTTATTTCTTCACGGTCACCAGAGAGTGACGTTTTTTATTTCTTTTAACATTTCTTCTCACTAATACATTTATACTTAAACATTAAGTGCATGCCAGTGTTGTACTCCATTGTTTTTACAGTATTGTACAAAGTGATTACGAACAATATTGTATTTAAAATTAACGGCTAACTGGCATGCTGCTTACAATACATATTAGAGGATAACTGTGATGCTGCTTCTAATACTTCAGGCTAATGGGTATCGAGCTTACACTTTACTAACCTATTTGCAGGCACCATTTTCAAACGAAGTTTATCTAGTGTTTTTATTATTTCATTTGAATTATTTTTTGTGCATCGTATTTCAACTTATACATATAAGTATTTAGGTAAACATAATTTGAAATATGCAACTAGGGGTATTCCATAATCTTATCTGAGCTTCCAATCTTTTTTTCAATCACTTTACTTTGTGATACAAAGATATTTGATTTCTTTGATATTGAACTTTTATTTTACTACTCACCTTTGTACTGCTAAGGCTAAGGTCAACCAGATGGAGATTGTATGGCATATTGCAGGGATTATCTATGGTTCAATAAATAAAAAATAGGAGAAAGAAATATACGAAACAAATTAGTTATTTATTTCACTTTAAATTGATAATTATTTATATGATTGTGATAATATAACATAAAAAATAATTAAGAGATCAGGCTAGATTTCCTATGCTACTTTAAATACAGGAATTAAAGACTAAGATAATCAACAATAAGTTTCTAGTGGAAAAAATGGAGGTATTAAAAAATTACAAAAACCCATGAAAATATTAATAATTATTTCTTTTTTTTTTTTTTCATTTTTACGTACGTGCAGACATACAAATGGACATGGCTAAATTAACTCGTCTCATCGTGCTGAGTGAAGAGTATTGTTTGGTCACGAGCTTTTTCGTGCCATTTATTTAAATTCAAATTAAAAATTTTATGTCATAAGTGAGCGGAAAATATTGCCTTGGGTAGGATTCTAACCCACGTGCATGTTACGTGCTGTTGGTAAGCTATGTTAGCCATATGAAATGTCATGTCATGCACTGACAGGACCAAACAAGTAAAAAAATGAAATTTCAATGGACTTGCAATGCCATCTATTGCACATAAAAAGTAAAATGAAGGGCCAGTGTTTTACGTGCTCACCTATCTGTGAAGACTTAAGAACACGGTGCCAAGCACATGGATTGATAAACGTCAATCAACGTCCCCTTGGATATATATCCGCAGGTACCAAATTTAAGTCATATTTATTTTGGTAAATATGACTCTCTAATTGGTGGGGAGCGAGGCTCATCTTAAACCTCTGCTGCTCTCTGGGTCACAGCACCCGGTTGTATAACGCAACTCCACATCGAGTTATTAATCTACCCACATTTGGGTATTAAACCACAGCCACCACGATACTCCCACAAGGGGGCCGTACCCGCTGGCCTGGACGGAAACAAGTTCCGTGGGCTGGTCAGACTTCGTACCCGAGGTGCTACCAAATTCGAACTCCAAAAAGTTCATGGGTTGGTGGCCCAAATTTGAACATAGCTTTCTGGAATAGCATGCAGGTTGGTAGCCCCCAGATGGCACAGTATAAAGCTATACTCATGGGTACAGCTCCCTCACTGTTGGGAGCGAGGTCTATTCCTACCTCTTCCTCCAATTTGGCAGCATTTATATGATAAAGATCAGGCGAACATATGTCCCTACTGTCACTAGGACTTTAAGCGAAAGGGTAGTAGGCTGAGACCGCTACAAGCCAGACGCCCGTGGTACCAGAAAATATCTCTGGTCAAAATACTAGACTCATTCATATATCTTAAATCATCATACAGAGAACATTCACAGAGAACATGTTGCCATGTCTCGTCCGTCGAGCCACAAGGGCATTCCGCACTGTCATTTAGGCCCCTTGAATGCAAAAAAGCATTAAGGGAACCATGACCAGTCAACAGGAATCCGAGCCAAAGGTTAAAACCAAAGTCCGGTCGATCACCAACAAATGTGACATCCTGAATGAACCCCTATGTTATCCGCCCACACACAGAACTGTCCCATCTGATTTGCCAGTCAGACAGGACACACTCATTCAACATTCTCTTACACACACTACGACCTAAGCTCTCCACATCCATCCCATATAACCATTCATCCTGCAGCAATGGTAATCCTCTCCTGATCTTGAAGTCAATGGCTCTTCGCCCAACTTCCAGTCCAAGAGCAACCACACCAACCAAAATCTGCAAAGCCTGAGTGGAGACAGTGCGACATCCCAATATCGTGACCATCTGGCATGATAACACTTTCTTTCTGCTTACAACAGACGATGCCGTTTTGTACCACACCGAAGATACATATGCTGCACAAGCAACAAATTGACCTCCATATATGATACGAACAGCACGCCTACTAAGACCCCACTTAACCAACCACATCAAACAACCGGTCTCTAAGACGAGCAATATGAGGAATGAAATTCATTCCCTCACCCAGAGTGACCTCAGTTACATGCCGAAGACTGCCAGATTCAAGCCTGACGATAGGACTCCGACCTTGTGCCAATTTGCCCTTAAGCAACATTGTCATAGTCTTATCCACCGCCACACTGACACTAATACTACTGCTCCATTCAGAAACAAAACGCATGGACTCCTGGCCCTTGCGCTCAATTTCCAAACGCGATTGTCCCTCAATCAAAATGAGCAAACCATCCGCATAAGCACAGCACCTGTACTCATGACCAAGCTGCCTTAACAGGGAATCCATCATGAGATTCCAAGCACATGGACCGCAGATAAAACCCTGCGGGCAACCACGAAACACATCCATACTGACATACTCATTCAACATAAATCCTCAAAAGAGCCATTTCCCACAATCCTCCTTCCACAATCTCTCAATTTCCTCAGCACACAATCCCAACTTAGATAGTCGAACGCACCCATAAAATCCACAAACACACCTAGCACATACTTGGAACTACTTGCCTGAACACAGCCAGACTTGTAGCCCCAAGCATCCTTGACGCATTTACCCTTCGTAAACCGATTTTGCAATTTAGATATTAGTTCATACACTCTTTCCTGACGCCTTTCTACCAGAACACTTTCCAGCCCTTTACCAAGTAACGGCAAGAGATAATTCTATCAGGTGACTTCAGAAGCACTATCACCTTACCACACTTCCACGCCTTGGAAAAATAGCTAACCGATACACACTTCCCATACAACGCATTCATGTACTCAGGAATGGCTTATTGCGCCGAAGAAAAGCTCTCCACTCATCCTCGTTCACTCTTATAAGCATACGCTTATACTCTTTCAACACACCACTATACTCAGATCTAAGTTTGTCCATATTTATAGCATCAGCAGATCTGGTCCTCTGGAATCTCTTCCGAAGTCTACGAACCAACATCCGCTTCATGCTTAACTCGTTCGTCCACCACTTCACTCTACCAAAATTGCCCCTACGGCATCTTGGAAACATTCAATCATTCACACCACTCACCCATCTTTCCACACACTCAACATGCTCATCGGTATATACCTAAAATACATACTTACAACAAAAATTCTACCGAAATATTCACAAACACTCGCACAGACACCACAGTCAGTTGAATTCACCAAAGTACATTCAAGACTGACATCATTCACCACCACAGCAGAATTTGCTCCGCTATCAGGAAATACCAGCATTGCTGCAGGTAGTTCCCTTACACAACCATTGGTTGCGTAAGGTTCCTGAAGTAGGGCAATTCCACTGCCACTTTCACAAATTGTCTGCCCTAACTCACACATTGCAGCATACGTCCCCTGACAGTTAACCTGAAGGATCCTAATCATCCTAGTGTCTAGCCTTCGCCCTGGCAACAATGGCACAGGGCAAACCGGAGACATCATCAGATGTCCCGATTGCCTGCCTTTGAATGCACAGTTGCGATAATTAAGCGCATTGCAACATTGCGCCACCCGATGACCCGTCTGTCCGCAACGACGACAGACATCATCCTTGGCCTTGCATTCCACCACCTTATGGTCGAAACTAAGGCAACGGAAGCATCCCAAGATCGGCGCGTAGCTTCGAACCCTGAATAAGGAGTGCGATTGATCGCACCACCATCCCGTAGTGGCTTCACCTCATGTACACGTACACTTAGTGTAGGCATAACTTCTTTCACCACCTGTTCCACCACGTCCAGGTCTCAACTGGTTTCACAACAGGGGCAGATGTCGTCGGGGGAACACCAGGGTCCTCTCGATGACGACATGACTTCCCCCGATGACACCGTCGTCCTCTGCCTCTTGGGCGGCATTATACACGTGTACAAGCGAATAAAATTTAAATTTAAAATTTAAAAATTAAACTTCACTATTTAGTACACTTTACTGATAGCACAATCGTTAACAGTTATAGAAACACAAGCAAAAAGAGAATCAAAAAATAAAAAGTAAAAAGCTTTTCACTTTTACCGTGATTCGATATTGCTGCAGTCCGCGGACATGTCCGATCGCATCAAAATCTGATAGCGTCCTGGACCCATCATACAGGTCGATTTATTCTTTAAGACAATAAAGTCTACTGAGGTGGACTGATTAAACCAGCTGCTTTAAACAATCTGGTTGACAGATCGTGCGCATTTGTGGCATAGTCATTAAGGACAGTCCTATTAACATACAGAAAAATAAACCTAAACAATGCTTAACTCAAGTTCTTCGTACTGGGTATAGATTATATTGTAAACCCGTGTGATTTTGCATCATATTAACCATTTGGGTGCATTAAGTATTTTTCTTTGACTACATTGAAAAAAGCCCATATAAACAAATACAACATTAAGTTTTCAAGTAATTAATTTTGATCCTGAGATCTCAGGAATCAAAAATTGAGAACCCAACCGCAAATGTTATAAACAAGGTTGAGGTTATAGACCACACAGAAAACTTAAAGAACATTTGGATCCTTTTTTTGGTGTTGGTAATACTGTCAAGTGTCCAGCAAGTTCTAAAGTTATATGCTATGCATAATTAAAAATTAAAGAAACGCCATTTAAGCAGAGCTGACGCAATAGACAAAGTAAAAATAAAATACGCACCGACAAACACTAGGACTAGATTACATAGATACAGACGAAGAAACGGACATGGCTGATTCAACTCATCTAGTCGCGCTGATCAAGAATATATTGTATATACTTTATAGTGTCTTCTGCCTGTTTACAAACGTTATTTAAAACCTCTAGTACTACTTATTACGTGAAGAGTATAAAAATCATTTTCAATATAAAACTGGAAAGAAGGTTATCTTCGACTAAGCCGAAGATGAAATACTCTTCACGGGACGCAGTGAATGTTTCATTGTTGTATTCAAATGGGTCGTTTGTATGGGAGGTACCCCCCTAGTGGTCCCATTCGGCGGATTCCGACAAATGTCCTGTGCCTGTCTTGGATACTGGTAGTGCTCAAGTTTCACTTTGATAGGACAAAAAATAAAAAAAAAGTTTTTTTAATAAGAACATGAATTCAAATGGATGGTTTGTATGGGAGGCTCAAAAACTGAGGGACTAGTTTCATTCATACAGACGGACAGACGGACATGGCTTAATCAATTTATCTAATCGAGCTGATCAAGAATATACATATATACTTTATGTGTTTTTTTTTTTTTTTTAACTCCTTCTGCCTGTTACAAACTTCATGACAAACTTATAATGCTATTCACTGCGTGAAGAATATAAAAAAACAAACAAAAAAAACGGCCCAGTGCAGGACTCGAACCCACACCACCCACGGTGCGCTAGTCGTACTTTCTAACCATAACGCCACGTGGGAAACTTAGTTGTCTTTGCCTAAATAGTTTCAGTATAATAATAATAAGAAATAAATGAACATAAGCTGCTGCCTTGTATGTTGCTATATAGATTATTGATTCTTAATGCAGAAAACTCGAAAAGACCGCATTAATTGTACTTTTGGAGCTGGTTGTTGGTATGAGTCCACTTGTGTTCACTTGCAAGTTATGTAAGTATGTATATCCTTTAAAAACTGATATAAAAATATGAAACCTAAATAAACAAAACAAAATTCTTTAATTTAAAAATCACGTTTTCGGCAACTGTTTATGATCGGTCCATCATCTAAACACTACCCAAGGTCCGCGTTGATTAATTTCTGATCAACAAGAAAATCGTTAACCAAATTCGCCTATGACGATATAAAATTTCACCCTACCGAAACCCAAAATTTTGCATACACATAACAACAAAAAAAAAAAAATTAAAAAAAACCCAGGGCAGAACTCGATTTCATTTCATTTCAATTATGTTTGCTTAAATAGCTCCATAATAATAAAAAACAATCATTTTCAATATAAAAATAAAAACATATATATTTCCAATGCAGGATTCGAACCCTATGCCATCGTTTGCCAGTCCTACTTTCTAAGCAGTAGGAAAAAAATTTGACGAATCTATTTTTAGCATAATTTTTGAAATTTCACACATGCCGTAACGCACATAAAAGAGCTACACAGATCCCACGACACCTCTATCATTATCCCAGATATAAAGAGAGACATTTGCGAAATAGTTCAGAGTGAAAATTCATCCAAATATAAACGTTATTTAATTTAAATTGCGTCAGACTTCTAAGCCGCACATTTCACAACGTCGTAATTCTACAAGTAGTCAGCTCTGCGATAAGAAACGATAAATCAGTCATCGCTTACCAACAGAATGTGGTTTTGATCTGCTTAAGTTTCTCTATCTTAGATATCTTTTGTAAATGTTGTGTTATTTGGAGTGGATCTACGATATCTATATGAGCAAAGCTAAACATCTTGATGAAAAAGATTCTTTGTCTAAAGCAACTAAAACCGTCAAAGTTGATTCTGAATATTCTGATAAGCCAATGAACGTTTTTGCTGATAAGGAAAAGGAATTAATTGCTGTTCAAAAATCATTGCAAAATGCACTCTTTCCTCACCAGTCAAATGAAAACCTCTCTTTGACAGCTTTTGAAATTTCCAAATTAATAGTTGAGACTGGGTATTCACTGCAGAAAAATGAATGCTTCTGGCTTAAAAAAAATTGTCGGAAAAAACTTATGTGGAACAGAATATAAAAAAATGAAGGAAAAAAAAAATACAAAAACCCATGGAAATATTATTAATTACAACTTATATCTAAAACTTAAAACTTAGTTATTGTATTTGTGCTATATTACTTATATGCGGAAAGTTGGATTGAGTACACTTTCTAAAATTTTCATGTAGTCGAGCGCGTCTGTCTGCTATTAATTCGATATTTGTCTTCTGATGCAAATCAATAGTGGAGTAATGCTAGGGCAGGTTAAAAATAATATTTTATTTTGGGTGACTTGTAGACTGTTAGAGTGATATTTAGCATCACATACCGAGGATAATGCAAATCTAATGTGTTTTATTAGATATATTGATGAAGACAGCATTCACGAAATTTTTTTTGTAAAAGTCTACCGACCTCAGATTGGATCTTTAAGCTTACCAATGAATTTGTCACTGGTCACGGAATTGATTAGATGAAGTGTGTTGGTCTAAGGAGCACGTGCAATGGCAGGCTGTCATAAAGGTTTGTTTAAACAAGTTCGAAAATTAGCCAATTATTGTGTATGGGTGCACTGTAGTATACATAGACAAGCGTTGTGGGTAAAACACTTGCCCTTAAATTTAAACATAACTTTGGAAGAATGTGTCAAGTTTGTAAACTACATAAAATCTCGGCCATTTAATAGCTGACTTTTTACCGAATTATGCAAGAAATCACTCCCCAGATCATAAACACCTCCTTTTGTAATGTAATTCGCGATGCCTTTAAAAAGGAAACGTTTTAAAACGTCTGTTTACTAAAAACGAACCTTTGTTATTTCTGAATGAATACCCACCATCTAAAAAAGATGTATTTTTTCCTATCCGTAGGTTCCATGATTTCGATTGATTATTAAAAGTTGCTTACATTCTATGAATTGAATTCAATTTGCAAGGCTTTGAAATAAATATTATCAAAGTACGTAATTGAGAAATTCGCTGCAATAATTAAAACAATGACTCTGAAACAACGACTTACAAAAAGAAATTTTAAATCTTTTGAAACCTTTCAAAAATTTATTAAGAGCCATGCAAACTATTTATGATGAAGGAGATTTACATCTAGAAACACTATCAGTCAGTCTCAATTCAAGAACACCTTTCGGAGCTAATAAATAGTTTTAAAAACTACTTTCCAGATATTCCTTCAAATAATATGTGGATTAAACACCTTTTTTCTATCGAAATTGAAAAGGAAGAAATGTTTAATCTCAGTGAACAAGAAGTGGATACCATAATTAAAATTTCATGCTACACCGATCTGAAAAAAGTGTTTGAAACTGTACCACTGATTTGATTGATTTTTGATTGCGCTGTCAAGCGTAAGCGAAAAAGCAATACAATTTTAAATGCCTTTGGTCAACACTTTTTATACGTGTGAAGCTGCGTTCTCAGCCACGATGTACTTAAAAAATAAGTATCGAAACCGATTAAATGTTTAACCTTAATTGCGAATAAAATTAACATCATTACCTCCTAATTTGAAATTGTTGTATGCTGACAAACAACATCATCCACCGCATTAAAGACAAAATAGGTATGTGGAAAGAAAGTTTGCTTCATTTAGTAAAGTTTCAAATAAAGATAATTGTTAATTTCGACTCGAAGGACCCACTAGCTAGTGCTCGTTAAAGTTGTATATTAAGTCTAATCTTATATATTAGGTTTAGGTTTTAATTTTGATTCATAAATAAATGTTTTTTGTTCGTAAAGTTGGACGCAAAAATATTTAAAACCTCGTACCGGGTCGCGGTGAAAAAAGTTTAAGAAACGCTGGTTTAGGTAATGTTTATTTTTGAAAAAACTTACATACAAGAGTAACATATTGATTATTTTTATTCATGTTAAATCTATAGAGGTAAGGATATATAAAATCGTAACGTCTCTTTTGTGCACGCTAATCTGAAAAACGGCTTAACTAATTTGAATGCGGTTTTCACTAGTGTATTGTAGAAAACTTCTTCTGACGTACAGCGTTTTTTTTAATCAAAATCGACCCACTAAATCAAAAGATATTAACTGTAATTAATTTTTCATACAAAGGCAGATGCAACAAGCTCAATATCAGCGGAGATTACAGGAAAGCAAGTCACTACACAATTGACATCCACATCTACTGGGAAATCAGCACTATATCTTACAACAGCAAAATTTGAGAGAACCGCAACAGCACTCTCAATATGACCATCAATGCCAGAATGATATGTCTCTGCAGCCGCTGGTTGAGTAGATTCAACTTTTGAACTCCCGCATAAATGATTGCTTCGGTCAAATGGTGCAAATGTTTACTGCTATCCACGCGAGTTATGTATCTACCCTCAATCCGACCCTGTTGGTAAGAAGTAAAGTAAATACAAACAGCTATTCCTACTTCCAAATCCATTATCAGTAATGAAGGGTAAATCAAAGTCACAAAATAGAAATCAGAGATCAGTTACGAAACATAGCACAAAGTATATTGAAATGAATATGAAACCGTTATCTTTATTTAATCATAGGGTATGAAGCATAGAAGAATTTTAGCATAAGTTAGTCTTAAGACCGATCTGAATTAATAAAGAAGTTTTAGCTCCGTAGAGCATTCCTCTTTTGTTTTTCTAACAAACATAACTCGCGCTGCTTTCCAAATAATGTCAACAATAAGACTAAACCTAGGAATATGGAACGCTGATGGCGATTCACAACGTAAAAATGAGCTTGAAGTATTCATGGTGTGGAATGCTATTGATATCATGCTTTTTTCCGAGTCACATTTTTGTTGGCAGAAGTTCCTTCAAATTGCAAGGATTTCAAATATATAAAGCCAATCACCCGGATGATAATCGCATGCGTGGTGGTGCTGCAATTTTTATTCGTTCAGGCATTTGCCACCATGAAGTTGATCCTATTCGTAGAGATTCATTACAAGTTTCAGGGGTAAAAGTGTTTACCAATCACGCTGAACTAACAATCGCATCAATCTACTGTGCCCCCGGATTAACAATGGTTGAACAGGAATTCAATGATTTATTCCTCAATCTTGGTCCAAAATTTTTGATAGGAGGTGATTGGAATGCTAAACATCGAATTTCGGGCTCAAGGATTGCCACGCCAAAAGAAAAAAGAGCTATTAAACTCAATCGTCAACAACAGAAGAGAGGTACTGGCCACTGGAGCGCCAACTTTGTATCCTTATGACAATCAGAGATGTCCGGATGTTGTTGATTTTGCAATTTTCTGTAGAATTTTCCCAAACTGGCTAGGAATAAGGGAGATCTCAGCTCTGATCACATTCCTCTTATTGTGGAATTGTTTGTTACAGCTGACACCTACAAAGCAAGATTGATATTGCTTCCCAGGCATGCAAATATTGCACAATTCCAGGCTTATATTTGATGACAACATCAATCTAATTGAATACTGCGGATGATATCACTGATGCAGTAGAAATTTTCACACGTAAACTATGTGAAGGAGCTGACTACGCAACTTCACTTCAACTGCCTAGTCTTGCCAGTCAGCCTCTGTTACTTTTAAAACCTGTGATCCTGGAGCTGTTGAGCCATAAGCGCAGTTTGCGTCGGCGCTACATGCGTAGCCGAAATGAGCGAGAAAAAATTGCCTAGAGGAGATCTCCCAAGGAGCTAAAACAGAAGCTAGCGGAGATACAATCAGCATATTTCGACACAATTGCTTAAGCTGATCCTAACAAAAAAAAAAATAGCTATTATTATTATTTATTTATTGTATAATAGAAAACTTAATTCTAAAATACAACATTAAAGCTGAAGCAATAAAGGCCTTGAGCTATATGAGATCATAATCTTTTTTTGTTTTTTTTTTTTTTTTGTTATTTACAATATTTTCACACTTAGGCTAACTGATTTAGATTTAATTTATTTATTAGTAATATGAAATCTTTTATGTTATTTTGACTGCCTTTTGTAAGTAGATGGCGAAGTGGAGGGATGTAAAGGGAGTTACACAGGGATTGGACTCGACTGCAATTGTCAGTGAGATGGCCCACACTTAGTGTACCTGAGTTGCAAAAATTGCAAGTTGGTACTGGTGTCTTATTGAGAAGATGTTCATGTGAAAACTTTGTGTGTCCTAGTCTGAATCTGGTATACAATACACATTTTTTCCTGTTGATAGTTGGCGGGATGCTGAGTGCTTCTCTTGTCGGGTTTATTTGTTAATAAAAGTGGGAGTATTCGTTCCATATTGCATTCAATTTCTCTGCTGTTGTGTTGTTTACCAGGTTCTTGATGTCATCTTTATTGGACGTGTTGTGGAGTAGAAGTGGAGCTCGTGTTGTTACCAATACAATTGAAAGCTGCTCTGTATTTTGCGTTTGGCGTTGTCTCTTTTTTATATTTGGCCATTTGGGGCTTTAAGACACCATGGAGGGAGTTTGTATCTATATTTGCGTTAAAGAGAGATGATTACATCCAGTTCAGTTGCTTTGTTTATGATTAACTGTAGGCTTGATGATAATCTAGTTTTCCTCTTACGTTTTTGATTGTTATTGAATACTGTGTGCAGTCTGGATACATGTGTGTTGGTGAGTATGTTGATCGCACGACCAATTGACCAGTCTATTCGGATATCCAAGTTAGGTAAGCCAGCTTCAGTAAGAATATTTGCTATTGGGGTAGTGCGAAACGCTCCGAGTGAGATTCTAGCAACCGCATGGTATGGAGGGGATAGTTTTTTGATATTTGTTTTGTTTGTTTTTCCATATATACAGAAGCCGTAGTCAATTTTAGATAAAATAATTGCTTTGACAATATTGATTAGTGAGAGTGTGTTACTTTTAAGTTTGATACTACTTAGGCATTTGATTATGTTAAGTCTATTATTAAGTGATTTTACAAGTGAATGTACATGCTCGTTCCATGAGTATTTGTTATCAAAAATTAACCTAATATATTGAGATACTTAGATTTACGTATTATTGTGTTATTAATAGTGATTTCAATGAAAGTACAGTTTCTTTTCCACACTAGGACTAGATTACATAGATACAGACGAAGAAACAGACATGGCTGATTCAACTCATCTAATCGCGCTGATCAAGAATATATTGTATATACTTTATAGTGTCTTCTGCCTGTTTACAAACGTTATTTAAAACCTCTAGTACTACTTATTACGTGAAGAGTATAAAAATCATTTTCAATATAAAACTGGAAAGAAGGTTATCTTCGACTAAGCCGAAGATGAAATACTCTTCACGGGACGCAGTGAATGTTTCATTGTAGTATTCAAATGGGTCGTTTGTATGGGAGGTACCCCCCTAGTGGTCCCATTCGGCGGATTCCGACAAATGTCCTGTGCCTGTCTTGGATACTGGTAGTGCTCAAGTTTCACTTTGATAGGACAAAAAATAAAAAAAGTTTTTTTTAATATTGGGACTATGCATTAATTTTAAAGGTTGCACACAGATGGCGATATTTACAACAGTATCGCATCTGGCAATACTGTAACTATATTCATGTCAAAGCCTCATCATTAGGCTTTGTTTACCAGTATCTGTCATTTCGCTGAAGTGTACACAACATAGTTTTTTTGTGCTCCGAGTATGTCAACTTTCGTGCCGTCAAAACGCAATTTGCGGGAAGCCTTGCTTTTTTGCTTCAATTTGAAGAAAAATACCACCCAAGCCCGTCAATTGCTGTTGGATGCCTACCCGAACCATACTCCATCGATTTCAACCTGTGAGTACTGGTTTCGACGCTTCAAAAGTGGTGTTTTTGATACCGAGGACAAGGAGCGACCTGGCCAGCCCAAAAGGTTCGAAGACGCAGAATTGGAGGCATTGCTGGACCAAGACCCGTGCCAAACGCAAGAAGAGCTCGCCGAAACGTTGGACGTTGACCAAGCAACCATTTCCAGACGTCTCAAAGCGATGGGAATGATCCAAAAGCAAGGTAATTGGGTGCCATACGAGTTGAAGCCGAGAGACGTCGAACGCCGATTTTTCACGTGCGAATTGCTGCTTGAACGACTTGGCCGGAAGGTTTTTTTGCATCGTATTGTGACTGGCGACGAAAAGTGGATCACTTACGATAACCCAAAGCGTAAAAAAACATATGTCAAGCCCGGCCAACCGGCGCCATCGACGTCCAAGCCGAATATTCATGGTTCGAAGCTCATGCTCTGTATTTGGTGGGATCAGAAGGGTGTGGTGTACTATGAGCTGCTCCAACCCAACGAAACCATCTCTGGGGAAGTCTACCGACGTCAATTGATGCGTTTGAGCCGAGCATTGCTTGAAAAACGGCCGGAAACGGTCGAAAGACACGACAAGGTTATTTTGCAGCATCACAACGCTCGGCCGCATGTTGCACAGGTCGTCAAAACATACCTTGGAACGCTCAACTGGGAAGTGCTACCCCACCCGCCGTACAGCCCAGACATTGCTCCTTCGGATTACCACTTGTTCCGGGAGATGCAGCGTAAGCTGGCTGGACACCGCTTCTCTTCATATGAAGAGACCAAAAAATGGATCGATTCATTCATAGCCGCCCAGAAGCCGGAATTTTGGAGAAACGGAATCCGGAAATTGAAAGAAAGATGGGAAAAGGTTGTGGCTTGCGACGGACAGTACTTTGAATGATGTATCAATCCATTTTGAAATCGAAATAAAACCCCATTTTTGGTGAAAAAACCTTTAAAATTAATGCATAGTCCTAATAAGAACATGAATTCAAATGGATGGTTTGTATGGGAGGCTCAAAAACTGAGGGACTAGTTTGCATACATACAGACGGACAGACGGACATGGCTTAATCAATTTATCTAATCGAGCTGATCAAGAATATACATATAAATTAAAGACTTTCAAAGTTTATTTGAATTAAAACGTATTTAATGAGTTTCTGGTGAAGACTAAAGCTATCTTACTGATCTAACTTATTTTATAGCTTTAATTTGCACATGCCGCGGTGTTCGTTGTGGTGGCAGAGTGCTGACCTAGCAGTCCTTTTGTAACTTTCCGTTGTTTGTCCAACTGCGCGTTTCGTGCATGTGGAGCTCATATTACGTCTCGGGAGCGTTGCACTTATTTGTCAACGCTGCAAGAGCTGTTGCTAACGTCGGTCACATCTTATTTTATGCTGACCGACTTGCATTCAGCGAGCTCGTGTTAACTCCTCCCTCACTTAAGTGAAGGCCGTCCTCGGGCTTCGTTAAACTCTTTATTGCCCTTTGCAGAATGTCGATTTCTTGTTTTCGCTTAAAGCGCCGTTTTACAAGCAGAATGCAATAGAGTGTCAATGTCACGACGAGACACGCACAGCCCGCTAGTATTGGCCGCACAATAGTTGCAGTCTTTATGTCGCTTATGTAGCGTAGGTTTTTTTCGTTCAAGTGTTGCAGGAAAGGCAAGCTTAACTTCTCCTGGTGTCCCGTGATGTTCAAGAGAGCGGAGGTTGCTAATCTAGGCGTTTTCTTCTGGACGCTGCCCTGGTTCACATATCGTGTGCCATTTATCAATATGGCCTCCCCGAATGTGACCAGATACGTGCCGTTGACGGTTCTTTCTGTTTCATTCGTCTCTCGTATGGTGGCTTGCCTGTCATTCACGATGATCATGCCATCGCTTACCACCGACACAGGCTCGAGATGGCTCGTCTGCGTTTTGCAGTGCGCAACAATTCCGGAGTGTAGCTGCAGTGCACATGTCTCTTCTACGCCTCGTTTGCAGAATGATGTTGTCGTCGTTGTTCTGCATGTGTTGACCGGCAAGAAGCTATGGTCACACTCTGCTATTATGTTGTCTTCAAGGTGTAATACCTTACCGGCATGTGCGACGGGAAAGATTATAATCTTCTTACATAAGAGCTTAGGTCTAGGATATTTTATTATGAAATGAATATTATTTTCGTTCTGAAAGATCTTAATATTAGCTACCTCCATAAGTTGTGTTATGCTAAGGTCTGTGAAACGCTCATTCAGTATGCTTTTGAGGTCCTCATCATCGAGGATCATTGGATTAATTATATTTTTCTTTGCCAGAACCACTGATAACATTAAATTTTGTATTTCTGTCGTTAATATTCTGTTCCTAGCTAACAAAGTTTCATACAAATGAGCGGTATCGATTTTTTCTTTCCTCGCTATGCTAATGAGTTTGTTAACCGTATCGGTTAGTTTATTGATTTGTTCCTGTGCTTTTGTATTTATTATTACCTGTCTATTGTTGGATTCTATGAGCTGTTTCTGTGTAAACGTCACTTGTCTAAAATCGTCCGCGTCCGGATTTCCTGCTATTACCTTCAAGGCTGTGCCCAGGAAGTCTATACTTCTCGCCTGCCTGTGGTGAATCTTTATTGCTGATAGCAGGGTGTTCAGGTGTCCAATGTCGATGTCCAGTATTTTCCGCATATGTGATTGCGGAAAGTGGTCGGTCATGGTGGCCGTCTCGTTCACAAGTTTTGAGTATAGGGTTAGGTCCGAGGTATGTCTAAGATAGTCGTAATCGTCCCAAATTATCACGTCTCCATCCATTATCGGTATGTAGTCTGAGTGGGTGTAGTCCGTCAGTCTTGCGGTCACTATCGTCATTACGGAGAGTAACACTGAAAAGAACCTATCGAAGAATATTAAGTTAGTTAAATCAAAAATTTGGGTATTTTTATCTTATCTTATATTGTCCTTGTGGACCGCCCTCCCGCGAATGAGGACCGTTGTCCCCAGGTCCGCCTCGACCCTTTCCTCTACATATAGGGGTGTAAGTTTATTACCTAACCTCCTGTTAGTCTTTACTAGCACTGTTTCGCCAACTTGGAAGACCCTATCCTGCCTTTTCTCATTGTGCTTGGATAGTTGGGCTTCTTGTGCTTTATGAATTTTCTCTGTTACTGCTTGTTCGAGCTCAGGCGGGGCGGAGTGAATGATGTCAAGGGGCTTCCTTTTTGTTATAGAATGAATTGTCCTGTTATACTCGATAGTGGCTTGTATGATCACATCGACTGTATCGCTAGTCTTTCGTTCTATTTTTAGACACCGGGCGATTTCTAAGAGAGTGCTGTGAAATCTTTCTACCTGTCCGTTGGATGTGCTGTGTAATGGGGGTGCGTTGGCCACTTGAATTCCGTATTGGTCTCTCAACATAGTTATGATAGTCTCTGAGTTTAGCGACGCTTCGTTGTCGCAATAAATTGTCTTTATTCTGGGAAAAAAGTTTATTATCTGGAGCAGGGCTGGTCTTACGTCCACTATTGTACGCGACGATATCGGTTGGACAATTGCTAATTTAGAAAATTTGTCTATGCATGTAAGGAAGTGTCTCTTCTCTGTTGCGAAGATGTCAATATGCAACATCTCGCCTGCATACGTTGGGATAGGTGTCTTCCCTATGGGCTGTCTCTGTGGATGTCGGTCATACTTCGACCTTGCGCAAACCCTGCAGTTAGCGACCACCTCATTGACGAGCCTTGACATCTTTGGGAAGTAATACTCATTCAGAATCTGACCTATGTTTTCTTGTGCGGCTCTGTGGGCACGATTATGCTCTGTCACGGCAATCTCCCTTTGCTCACTTCTATCTAATATGTCGATTACAAAGTTTTCTGTATATCGAAATTTTGTAGCTGGGAAGCTTCTAACCAGTTCATGTTGAATCGTGGCTAATATCGGTAAGCTGCAATGTATTGCGTTTACCACATTTTGATTTACTACCTCCTTTACTATATCGACCAGTTTGTCCCTGTTTAGTACCTGGATAATATGCCTTGTTTTTTCGCCGAACATTATGAATCTCTGTTTCGACTCAGCCTGCGCCTCCTCGATCACTATCTGATTCCTGAAACAGTTCACCGGCTTGTCTACCTTTTCGATGGTGTAGGTCAAAGACTCCTCACTATGCATCGTAGCTACGTCTGACTCTACTTGGTTGTTCAAAGCACAAATATTTTGCCGCGATAGAGCATCAGCAACATGGTTCTCTTTGCCTGGTTTGTAGAACACCTTTGCGTTGTGTTCGTCTACAAAGGCCTTCCAGCGCTTTAGTTTGGCGTTCGGATTTCGATCCGATACAGCGAAGGTGAGCGGCTGATGATCTGTGAAGATATTCAACGCCCGCACACCATACAGGTAATGTCTAAGGCTCTTCAAGGCCCAGACTATGGCCAAGAGCTCACGCTCGTTGGTCGCGAAATTCATTTCCCTGTCTTTCAACGTCCTTGAAATCATTGTAATTGGTTTACCATCTTGTGACAGTACGGCTCCCAAACCCTGCGATGAAGCATCTGTTGTTAGATCAAATGGCTTCTTGAAGTCGGGGTAAGGGAGCATGACATCTTCTGATGCCAAGATTTGTCTGAGCTTATGGAACGCTGCTGATTGCTTCTCATCCAATTCGATTTTTGTCTTTTTAGACACATATGCGCTAACCCTGCCGTTCTCGCCCTTGAGAATATCTGTCAGTGGTTTTGCTATAGAGGCAAAATCCTTAACAAAACATCTATAGTAACCTGCCATACCTAGGAATGACCTGAGTGAGAACAGTGTAGAGGGTGTTACGAATTCCTGAATGGCTCTCACCTTATCCGGGTGTGTCCTGGTTCCCCCCTTTGACACAATGAATCCTAGATAATCAACACTCTCTTTAAAGAAATGTGATTTCTCCCGTGACACTCTCATGTTTGCGTCTTGCAAGCTTCTCAACACCCATTCTATGTGCTTCAGGTGTTCTGTCTCAGTTTCGGAAAATATGATTACATCATCGACATACACATAGCACGATTTCCCGATCTGTTCGCGGAGAACATCATCGATGGTGCGTTGGAAGATGCTGGGGGCATTTTTCAGCCCAAACGGTAGTCGGCAAAATTCATATTTGCCACCATTTACTGAAAAAGCCGTTTTCTCCCTATCTTTTTCTGCGAGAATAATTTGGTGGTATCCTGACTTTAGGTCGAGGGTCGTGAAATAATTTGCCTTACCCAGGTTCGAGAGTATCATGGGGATGCTTGGCATTGGATACTTGTCGTCGATTGTCTTCTGATTCAGCTTACGAAAATCTATCACTAGGCGTTTTTTCCTATTTCCTGAATCATCCACACCCTTTTTGTCGACCACCCAAACGGGATTGTTAAAGGGGGACTTAGATGGTCTAATGATACCATTCTTCAGTAGGTCCTTAACCTCGCTGTTTACAAAATCTGCTACGCCCATTGGGTACGGGTATAACTTCGAATACACCGGCTCATTGTCTTCAGTGCGAATTGTAGCTACAACTGACGTATTATATGGCAGCAATTCGTTAGAATCTGCAAATGCCCCAATACGTTGCTTCATCATTTGAGTGAAGCGCACCCGCACAGACTGGGGTACGACTATGTCGTCAATTTTCGTGAAGTTCACATCTTCACATTGATGAAACTGAATAGGTTCTTGTCCAGTTTCAAAATGAATTACCCTACCTCTAAGATCGATGGTTGCATTTACCTGCGTTAGCAAGTCCAAGCCTATGATACCGTCAAACGTTGAGAGTTCAGGGAGTATAAAGAAAGGTGTGACCTTTCCAAACATGGCCAAAAAACATTTGTGTCGAATTTGATTGAAACCATGTATTGATTTTACCAGGAATGGGGTGTCGACAGGGTGAATCTTCTCTATCCCCTGCAACGGCTTAATGTAGTTCTTAGCAGCCCCGGTGTCCACTAAGAACCTCAGGTTGACCCCTGCTACTTTCCGTTGTACGAACGGAAGCAGGGATTTTCCCCTAAAAAATTCACAGGGTCAGCCTCGTACATAGCTTCGGCTTCCTGTTCCTCAGCGGCAGCCTCCGCTGCATCGCCGTACCCAGGGTCTTCTTTACCATGGTTTACCTGTAATGCGTGGTTCACAACCTGTCGTACCTGACCCGGGCCTCTCCAATTCTGTTGCGGTTTGCCCTGCACCTGATTACCACCCTGATACCGTGTAGGCTGGCGAAAGCGTGACATGGATGGGTCGACCTCCATTCTTTCTACGGTGTCCCTACCCTGAGCGTTACTTTGGTTCTGGTTACCTTGGTGCTGGTTTCCCTGGTTCTGGTTACCCTGCCTAACGAAGTTAGGGTTCTTCTTCTGATTTAGCTTGGCACCCCATTGCTCCTGTGGCTTCTGCCCTTGGTTAACCTGGCCCCGACCTTTCTGGGCTTGGTTCCGTCCTTTCTCTTCCAGAGCATGGGCGTAGTTGGCTGCAAAAGAGTATCGCTCATGATTGGACTCTAGCTCCTGAGCAAGGGCTAAAGCAGACGGCAGGTCTGGGGGTTGTACTGAGAATAGGACATCGGTCAAGCTTTTCTTGACCCCGGATATAAACACACGTAGGGCATCCTTTCGATATTTCTGGTTCATCGAATCTGCCAGCTCGGCGTTGTAAGTCATAATCGTTTTGTTAGTAATAAGGGACAATTTTTTCTCTACCTCATCGTAGTATTGTGTCAGAGACAAGTTGCCCTGTCTAAGTGTCGCTAACTCCTGTTCTATTACATGAAGTGCCCTTTTATCTGAATAGGTATTATCGAGCCTACTTACTATAGCCTTAAAATTGAGTACAGTGTTAAAGGATGCCAGGACACGGTTAGCGGCACCTTTAACCCTGTTTCGAATGATTGTTATAGCCTGGTGATGCCGAACACTGCCCTCAAAACCTTCAAACACCTCATACACGTCATGGGCGGCTTGCCGCCATGACACATAGTCTTCTTGGTCACCGTGGAATTCTGGCAATGTTTTCACTGCGTCTAACGACTCATTACATATCTTATTCCTGTCTATAGGTATTTTTTGGAATACCTCCACCTCTGGTGCAGACACCCTAACTTGCTCAACTTGCTGAGTCAAGGCAGCAAGCCTTTGCTGTAGCTCCATGTTTTGTGCTGTCAGTAACTGCCTAGCTTCCTCGAAGGCCTGGCTGTGTGTTGCCAGCGCCGCCTGCACATACTGCTGGACCTGTTCTGCATTCATTGTTGGCCTATTTCTGTTTACACTATCGTGTATTGAAAGGTTATTGTGTCGACGTATTAACTCTTTCAGTTCCGTATCACTGTCACTATCGTTCATGAATAATGCACTGCTACAGTACCGTTCACTTATTAAATTCTACTTCGATCACTAGTTAGCACAGAATGAATTCACTTCTAATTTTAGTTTTGCAGTATTTATGGCAAGAATTTTTTTTGCAATATTATTTGTATTTTTAACTAACTCAAAGCATACTAAATGAATCGTTCACTTACATGTTTTAGATGATTTCTTCTTAATTACTACAGATGTGCCGATTCGTCACAGGTTGCTGCTGTCCGTCCTATTTGCTTGCTCGCTGCCCAAAGAGCGTCGTCTCACGCGGCTTTGGTGACCAATTTCTTTGAATTTTATTATATGGCTTTTGCCTTTTTGTTATAACAAACTGGAGGGTCCCTTGGGAGTCGCAGCTTGGTGTTAATTTTTTTATAGTTGGGGTTTTTATTCACTATTAACTGAATGTGCCCCACGTTGGGCGCCAATTAAAGACTTTCAAAGTTTATTTGAATTAAAGACTTTCAAAGTTTATTTGAATTAAAACGTATTTAATGAGTTTCTGGTGAAGACTAAAGCTATCTTACTGATCTAACTTATTTTATAGCTTTAATTTGCACATGCCGCGGTGTTCGTTGTGGTGGCAGAGTGCTGACCTAGCAGTCCTTTTGTAATTTTCCGTTGTTTGTCCAACTGCGCGTTTCGTGCATGTGGAGCTCATATTACGTCTCGGGAGCGTTGCACTTATTTGTCAACGCTGCAAGAGCTGTTGCTAACGTCGGTCACATCTTATTTTATGCTGACCGACTTGCATTCAGCGAGATCGTGTTAACTTATATACTTTATGTGTTTTTTTTTTTAACTCCTTCTGCCTGTTACAAACTTCATGACATACTTATAATGCTATTCACTGCGTGAAGAGTATAAAAAAACAAACAAAAAAAACGGCCCAGTGCAGGACTCGAACCCACACCACCCTCGGTGCGCTAGTCGTACTTTCTAACCATAACGCCACGCGGAAAACTTAGTTGTCTTTGCCTAAATAGTTTCAGTATAATAATAATAAGAAATAAATGAACATAAGCTG
>JBAMAW010000470.1:0-20824 GCA_037043295.1 Amiota minor
TATATTTTTGTTCAATAATGTTTCCGCCCGGGGTCGAACCGGGGGCCTTCTGCGTGTTAGGCAGATGTGATAACCGCTACACCACGGAAACTTTGAAACAGCAGAGGCCAAAATGCCATAAAACACAGAATGTTAATGTTCCTGACGTTCGTTTTCGGCTCATCGATCACATTCGCTCACGAGGAGTATGAGCAACACAAGGAGACGTTGACGTTTGCGTTTCATTCAGCACATGAATATTTCTTAAAGAACTTCGTTAACGTGCAGCTTAAATAAATATTTAAGTCGATAAACGATATAAGTCAGGTTGGCCGAGTGGTCTAAGGCACCAGGATTAAGTTCTGGTTTCCGAGATTTGGAAGCGTGGGTTCGAATCCCACACCTGACAATCTTGCACTGGGGAAATATATTTTGTTTTTTTTTTTTTAGAAAATGATATTAAAAACTAGTAATTTAAGAAATTCATAATAACGAAAATAAAACCCCGTTTATGCTTTTCATTTTGTAAATGGTATTTTCATATATGTAATTTATTTTAATATATATTTAACTGTGTTAAATTAATACAGGTAATTTTAATAAATATTAACTAACGTAGAGAAATAAAAAAAAAAAAAAAAATTCAGAAACATTGAATTGATGTTCCGCCAGGGATCGAACCGGGGGCTTCTGCGTGTTAGGCAGATGTGTTAACCGCTACACCACGGAAACTTTGAAACATGAGTGGCCGAAATGCCTAACACACAGAATGTTAATTTTCTCTTAAAGTAAATGTTTAGGTCGATGAGCAGCAGTAGTCAGGTTGGCCGAGTGGTCTAAGGCGCCAGATTTAAAGTCTGGTTCCCGAGATTTGGAAGCGTGGGTTCGAATCCCACACCTGACAACAATGATGCAGATGTCAAAGTATTTTATTATTTTTTTTTTTTGTTTAATATTTATAGTTTCGGTTAAAACATAATTCTTTGAAAATTGGAAAATAAAATTTAAAATAATAAGGTATAAAATTAGATGTGATATGTTTACATATGTTATTTTTTTTTTTTTTGTTTGCTGTTTATTTTTGTTTGTTAAGTAAAATTTTTTTGTTTAACTGTATTTGTATTTGCAACTCTCCCAAAGGAGACAACCAGCGAATTTTATGAGTTGAGAATGACATGTTATTATAGTAATACTTAAGAGTTATATTTATAATATTTTATTGACTGAAGAACAGCGCTTAGTCTTCCGGTGCTCTGAAAGGGAGATCCAGGGGATGGTAACGCATTAACCTACGAGTGTGCAAGCTATTATTTAACAAATTGACAGCGAGGTGGTCGGAGAAGTTTCTGTGAATGACTGAGTTGCGGACATACCATGCAGCGTTGACAAGCCTCATTAAAATTTTGAATAATTTTGGCATTTGATTTTGAAGTTGTGCCCCACAGTTCAATGCCATAAGTCCATACTGGTTTGAGGATGGTTTTGTGGAGAAGGAGCTTGTTGTTTGTGCTTAATTTTGAATTGTGTCTCAAGAGCCAGCTCATCCTGATTAGCTTGAGGTTCAGTTTTTCCTTTTTTTTTTTTTTTTTTTTTTGGTTTTTTGATGTGGGGTGTTCAGGTCGAAACATGTCTATCAAGTGTCAATCCAATGTACTTCGCTAAATTGAAAGTTGGAATGTTATTTCCGTAAAATTTGTTACAAAAAAAAAGAAAGAAAGAGTTGTCGTGGGACACCCGAGTAAGGCGCAGCTCCATTGAGAACAACATTTTTAATTATTTCATTGTCTTTTTGACCAAATTTTACTTATCAAACAAAAATAAACAGAAAAACAATTTATGACATATGCAATAGGTCAAGAATATATTTAATTTATGGGGTCTCTGATGTCTCCTTCTGCCTGTTACAAACTTCATGACAAATTTACTTCACTGCGTTAATAGTGAAAGAAAACAAGAAAGGACGCTATCGTCGATTATGCCGAAAACGAAGTACTCTTCACGGGACGCAGTGAATGTTTCATTGTAGTATTTAAATGGGTGGTTTGTATGGAAGCTTGACATGTTATTTATATGGAAATAGTCTTGATCAATTGTAATTAATCTGCATATCCAAAAATTAGACTTAAGAAGTTTGTTTTGAGCAATTTGCAGAGGCATTGTGTGTATATGAGTAGAATCACCCAAAACTTGAGATCCATACAACTAGATAGGGACAAAAATTGTCTTGAAGATAATTATTTTGTTATGAAGTGGCAGATGCGACTTCCGATTTATCAAGGGATAGAGCATACAGATAGTTTTGTTAATCTTGTCCAACGTTTAGGCGCTGATTACTTGATTTACTCTAATTCTAGGGTTCTCGGCGTGCTCTGCGCGCCTTCCCTCACGTTGTTTGTTTGTTAAGTATTTAGAATCATAGCATTAAAATAAAATATAATTTCCGCAGCTTCCTAAATATACAAAAACAGGTCCAGCTATTCTTGAGTTATAAATGCTGTTAATACACACGAATTTGTATTATTTTATATATATACATATATATCACGAATGAAAGCAAGAATGTTTTTGTGTTTGTTTGTTCTCGTTGCTTCCTTGCATATTGTTTATTTATTTATTTTTTTTATCTTTATATATATAATTCTTCTGTGAGTGTGTATGTCACTGAACTTCTCTTAAACGACTGGACCGATTTTGATGAAATTTTTTGTGTGTGTTCAAGGGGATCTGAGAATGATTTAGATTCACAATCTTTATATATATAATTCTTCTGTGAGTGTGTATGTCACTGAACTTCTCTTATGTGTGTTCATATTGAGTCTTATGCGCGGCTATACCGTTCGTTCATCTGATTGCAATGACATTTTGTGAATGCGTGCATGGTTGGTTTTAGCCTTGAACATAACAGAGTACTTTTGGATTCGATATGTGACGCTGTTGTCGAGAAATTGGTGGATCAAATACTGCATTTGATTTGTCTGATTCTGCGCAATGTACTACAGTTAGTTTTGAATAAATTAAAGGACTCAATAATACAATAACACTTAAGGCAAGACCAGGGAGCTGTGCATTGTTGTGGATTTGGTAAGTCACTGGAATTATTAATGTGACTGACTATCCATTTAGCCAAATTAAAGTGCAGCGGGAAGCAAAAATGAAATACCAGAATTGCAATTCAACTTATTAATAGCGATGGTGCGAAACCGCAACTGTAGGTATGGCCCAATCCACTTGCGTTCTACTGAAAGTGAAGTTTAAGGAATCCGATTGGCCGTACGACGTCGGGCAGGATACCCTAGTTTATTTATAAACACTCAAATCAATGGATAAATAAAATTGAAATTTGGATGCTTTAAGTACTTCTACAAATTGCCATTATATTTTATGGATTACCAATCGTAATTATATTTTTTTATTTTGAAGTGTGCAAAGATTTGATTATCGTGATTTAAAATACTTATTATACAATTTTCTCCATCACGATGTTAAATTTTTACATGCTCAGAGAAACTTATGTAGAAAATTTATTACCACCTCATCAAACTACTTTTGAAAAATTATTTAAAATATTATTTTATCAGTTTTCATTTCACAACTACAAAAAAAAAAAAAAAAAAAAAAAAGAAACAAAATTAATTTCAAAATTTTCCGTTCATTGAATTAAATTTAAATTCATCTATGGCTCCACCAGCTAAAACTGAAAAGACCCCTAGGATCAAAGTTATGATCACAGAAAAGGATCGTGATTTGCCTAAGAAGACAAAGGATCGTGATTTGACTAAGAAGACAAAGGATCATTTTGGGTTTTTAAGTAAATCATATAAGCCAACGTCGCCCAAAATAATTGAGAACCCAAAACCTGTTGCACCTAGCAGCGGAAGGATAAAGCGAGACAAGGATTCAATTAAACCATTTTACGTCCCTGACTACGTACCTTGAGTATTGAAACGAAATCACAAAGAATGAGCAAGGTACTGTTAAAAAGGCATAGAACACACAAATGGGAAGTAGTTTTAATAATTATTATAAATGGAAACTTTGCCGATAAATCAGAAATGCAACACATTATGCCTCCGCATGACCAATCATGGCCAACAGGCACAAAAAAAGCAAAATCAAACTCCAAATCGCTATTGTATAATATTAATCCGCTGTCTATGTCGTACGAGATATGAAAAAACTGTTCTTTTCTGCAAAACTGGAAATAACTGATCATAGACCTTATTGTATGTACAAGTATGAAAGTATATTCCATGTTCTCTAAATAAAATTGTCGAAATTATTTTGTGGATATAAATAATTTAAAGAACCCTTCTCTATTTATTTTTCTTGGCCAATATCCAATTTACCGGTTGGTTGTCTTAACCTTGTGTTGATTCGCAAAAAAAGCTGCAGTAGCGTGATTGTTGTTTAAGTAAGGCATTACAGTTTTAAAGATATGACGGACATAGATGCACGCTACATGGCGACAAACAGACACAACATTTGCAATTTTTTGTTTTTGTTTTTTTTTTTTCTGTTAAAACTTTAATTATACTGTTATTATGAAACAACTTAAATTAAACTATATACAAAACAATAACAAAACAACTTATATTAACAAGTGGGAAGGAACAAAACATTTAATATGATGTATTGTAGTAGGGACGTCAACAGGATGCAATCTTCTCAGCCTCCTCGCCACTCTGACCCCTCCCTTTCTGCGTTGCCTTAAAAGCCGCCTGGCTAGATTCTTTGGATGATTTGCCAACCGATTAATGTAGTCCTTGGCCTGATGATTAATCACGTCGCCAATTTTTGGTATTTTCAAGTCGTGCTCAAGATCCGCTGAGCGCATGAACCAAGGGGCCCCAGAAATCATGCGCAATGTCTTGGCCTGCAGAACTCTAACCTTAGCAATATTTGTTTTTGCTGCTATGCCGTACACCTGTAAGCCATAACGCCAAGCAGTAGCAATTATTGCTTTGTAAATGTGTACCTGATTTCTTAGTGACAATTTATTGCGACTGTTTAGGAGCCAATATAATTTCCTAATTCTCTGCCCGAGCGACTTCGTTATATTTGAGATATGGGTTTTAAACGTTAGCCGCCTATCCAAATATACACCAAGGTATTTATATCCCGAGTGATGCTCCAGCAACTGATTGCCAATAAAGACGCCCGGACAAACATCCGGCCGTAAGGCGTACGTCACATTGGCACATTTCTTTTCGTTAATGCCAATGTTCCATCTTTTTGTCCAGACTTCAAAACTGTGCAGATATTGTTGCAGATTATCCGTGGCTTCATATATGCACCTGTTTCTGGAGAGGATGGCCGTATCATCTGCAAACGTGGCGATGATAAAATCATCAGAATCTTCTAGCGGTAGCTTTAAGCTATTGGGCATGTCGTGCGTGAACAGGGTATAGAGTGTCGGCCCCAGAACGCTACCCTGGGGGACACCTGCGCGAATAGCCTTGATGCTAGACTCCACACCATCCAGAATCACTGTAAAAGTCATATTATTGAGGTAGCTGCGCACTATTAACCATAGTTGAGGCGGTAAGAGGCTCTTGAGTTTACTGAGCAACCCGTCGTGCCAAACTCGATCAAAAGCCTGCTTGATATCGAGATACGCTGCCACAACGTACTCCTTGGCCTCAAATCCTTCAAGAATTAAGTTGACTACCCTATTCACTTATTCCATTCCTTCCCAAAGGTGTCAAAATCTTGTAGATTCGATGCCAAAACGATGTGCTGCAGTTATAGCTTACAAAGGCTATGCTACTAAATACTAATTGTAGTGTAATAGTCGTAATTTTAGTTATTTTAATATTATCCGTAACATTTGTATTGGTTTGGGCAGGTGGGAGACCTACAAATGAATCACTACTATTATTTTGACCGTGCAAATTAATTGAACTTTTGAGAAAAATTTTTTTTTTTATTGTCATATGACATAAAGTTGTTATTATTTCCTCATGATTTTCTCAATTCATTAATTTTATTTTTATCAAATTCATTTTCCAACTAGCGCTACTATTATTTTGACCGTAGCTGTACGTGTATACGTGACAAATTTCATGCTGATCGGTCGAACGGTATTGGAGTTAAGCGGCGTTAAACTGAAATTCTCATCCTATTTTATATATATATAGATAAACAGAAAGCTTTCGAACTCTCATTAGCTAGAGAATACCAAAAGCACATAAAAAAAATGTGGAAAAGAAAACTCTCAGCAGATGAATGTGCTAAAGATATTAATTCTGTATTTTCTGATTGCGACAAAAATTGAATTTCTGTGTATCTATGCAGTTTTATATATATAAATATGTGCGACTGTGTGTCTACTTCAGTCGACTTAGACTGTCTATTCCTTGCGATTAGTTTTTTACGCCCATGGTGTAAGAAATAGAAGGTGATGCTAATTTTTTACAGTTAATCGTTATCGTTCTCAAAAATATTCACTTGTGATGTCATGCTACAATATGTTAAATGGTAATGGTGATCTCCTTTGACATCAATATTGAGAGTTGGCAATTTTCGAGAGCGTAGCTGGCCAAATTAGCATTACTTTGTATCGTTGCATCATGGTTTACATTTAAAACTAGGCGTAATTAAAATTCAGGTTTTGTTTTATATAGGTTGGCGCTGTACATTTGTTGGAATTAGCCATATTGAATCACTAAGAAGGGTACCTCCCATACAAGTCCCCCATTTAGTATGGAACACTCCATGTGCGAATCTGAGTAGCACTTGGCAGATTTCTACTTTTTATTCACTTTTTTTGTTTTCTCTATTTACTTCTAAAACAAAGTTGTCAATTGGCAAACAAATTTAAATAAACTAAAGTAAATTGAACTGGAACTGGAGCAAGAGAAAATTTAAGTATTTCAAGCATCTCTTGAACAATGCTCATTATATCAAGTATCTTCTACTTATTTTCGCTCCATCAACTTGTTGTTATTATTATCATCATCAGCATTAGCATCATTATCAAGATCATCATCATCATCATCACCATCATTAGCAAATACTTACCATTCCCAAATTCGGTCCACAGCATTTCTTTTGCTAAATAGGGTAGTAGCAACTGCAACAATTGTAATAAAATGTTATCTTTTGCATTCGTTAGGAACTTTTGTCTATTTTCTCAATTAAATTTTATTGTATATCGCTTAATTTGATTATTGCAATTTTAAATATGTGTATATACGAGTACATATATAACAGTATAATTAAATGCTGAATAGAAGGGTGGTGGGTTGCTAATAACATTGAGCAACATCAAAGTGTGGCATGTCGCGTGTCCAACTTCTCTTAATGATAATGAACAACAAATGGAAGAAAGAAGACGTCTTGTTCTTTTCTTATGACAAAATTTAAAATTTGGAATGAGCATGGGCATGGGCATAGGTATGGAAATGGGGAAGTTTGTCAACAGGAATCTGCTGAGTCATTGATTACTTTCTGATTATTTGCCTGAAGGTCCTTCTCAACATTGTTGCTAGCGAATATTCCATGCACAACTGTGATGAAGTCAAAGGAGTAAATGAGTTAAAAGTGAGTTTTAATGTTGTTTTCCGAGGGTTGATGGTGAGTGCGAGAAGGAAATTTGACTAATTAATATCAGAAACCCAAAACATCTGAGATATTCTTTGCTCAGTATTCGCGGTGGCGTATGACAACAAAAACAGCGAAATCATTAATTAAACATCAAAGAATTTCCCTCTTACAGCTATTTACTATTCAAAAGATGTACTAAGCAAATATTTGATATTCAACATAATTTTCAATAGTCTAATCCAATTACTGCGAAGATTAAGTGTAGCATAATTTTAAAATCATTTTAAAGAAAATACATTTTACTAATTTCTCATTGGTATTGATTCATCAGAGATTTTTTGTTAAAAAGTTATGAAAGAAATTATTTTAGTCCATCTTTGACAATTTAAGTTGCACTTTTGATAACAATCCTTCCGTGTTCTTTTAAGGATACGTTACGAAAATTACACATCAGCTGGATCCATTTACAAAATTGTAAAGTCTTGATAAATTGCGATATTTCGATAGAATTTCTCAGATACACATAACAATAGAAATGAATGAACTTCATTTCAAGTTTACTTTATTGAAGTTCAAGGTATATGAAAAATTCCAATATCATTTCAAACAAGTAGAGTTACCGAAGCTGATATACTTTTCACGCACCCCTAGAAAACGGATTTGACTACGCTCTGTAATAGAGCATTCAGAAATATTGATTCGAGTTATATTTAGGGTGTAGTCAGTACACATTAGACTTTTACGCCTTTTGAATCATTCACTATAAAAAGAATGCTTCTTTTGCCGAAAGTAAAGTAAATGTGAATGAATGTAGAATTTCGTTTCTGTAATGTGAATGTTTTACCTGCGAATTGAATGAACATAATTTTAAATGTTTCTTATTTAGGGACCCCTTTATATTTTTGAAAATATTTTAGTTTTAGTGTTATGTATTTCGGTATTACGATTCATGAGATATGATCCGAGGATGGACGGACGGGCGGACGATGGAATGTCTCTGCAATAGGGTTCTGTTTGGTACCCATTTTTTCTTATTGCGCTTAGGCGCTCACTGCATCACACGTGATATGAGGATCATGATTTTCGTAACATTAACAATTACTTTGTCATTTCATATAACAAGCTATGTAAAAAGTTATATTTTCTACTTGTTTTTTTTTTTTCATCTGATTCCTCCTCCTTTATGGTTCATTTGATCAGAAAGTTGTAACTGTGATATGCATAAACATTGGTGTTAAAGTCTATGCTACCCATATATCATTAATTGTTTCAAGCAAGTTTAGGTGGAAAAGTAATAAAACAAACTAGACAAACCAGCAATAAAGGGACTAAAATTAGCAACAATGACTTTAAGAAAACAAAAACAGCATTTCATACCATCGTACAAAAATTTAAAAGGAAATGCATTTGAGTAACACTTTTTTAATTTCTGAGACTAAGATGATACTTGTTGTGTTTATACCATAAGTGATGAATGAGCTCGAATTTTGTTTTTTGACAGATGGAGGTATCTTCTATCTGCAAGTTCTTCAGACTGGTCTGCTGGTTGGCTACACAAGACACGACTCTTGTATAATCTGTTAGATATGTGCTATCTGCTTTGTAGATAAAAAAAAAACAAAAATTATATTGCTGACTATCTCAGATATATGTACATACTAAAAGCCTCAAAAAATCACACTGTCTTTCATCATGGTGTTGTGAATCATTTATCTAGTTGAACTCGTTAGCAAAGACAGTATGCTACCGAGTCATAGCAGATAACACGAGTCGACACGACAGTATAGACAAACTGAGTTGAATAATTCGAATCAGAAACGTACTTGACTCCTTTTTCATATTTTCGCTTTTGAAATAAGTCAATAAACTCATTTAGTTGGTTATTTGCTTGGCGACTCATTGACTCGAGTCTATATAGTCGTGGGACTCATGTCTTATCGAATGACTCGGTATCACATTATTATGAAAATATACTGTTGTATGACTCGTGCCTTTGGGAATAGCTCGGTGTGACTCGTTTTATCGGGTATCATTTAGCATGAGTCGGTATCACACTGTTAAGAAAATACAATAACAAAGCAAGTGCAAGTGTGAGTGTGAGCGAGAAGAAATGAAAGAGCATGCATGCGATAGCAATAGTATGCTGTCCGTCTGTATCTATGTAAACTAATACCTCAGTTTTTGAGTTAGAGAGCTGATTTCTTTTTATAAGACGCTGCACATTTGTCGGAATCAGCCGAATGGGGCCTCCCATACAAAACCCATTAAAATTCTGGTTTTTATTAGAAACATTTTATCGTTGCTTATACTATTGAACTAAAATTTGAACACAATAAGTTTCTAAACTATTTCCATCAACTAATTCAATTCTTTTTTCGAAAAAAACATGAACAACATACAAGTTTCGTTGGGTACATTAAATTTGTGTAACATTCATGTATTACAACTTTAGTTGGCAATGTGAATGAGCTACTGCATTTCTCTAGTATGGAAGCCTAAAACATAAAAAATAAAAAGTTAAAATTTATTGTATTCATCGCTTTCATTATGTTGTTTGGTTTGTTTATGTACCAATCGAATCGAATTTTTGCTCCTTTTTTTTTTTTTTTTTTTTTTTTTTGTGGAGTCACATTTAGTACTTGCACAATTCCTTTTCTAACAAATAAATGAGATAGAAAGAAATAAAAAGTGGTTTTCTTACTACACAAAGTAACAAAATCTTATTTCAATTCGGTACTACTTTGAATGAGTGCATAAAATACTCACTCAACTATGTGCATTCATTCGGATTCATTAAAATTAAATAAAGGTTAAATGTATTCATTTGAGCAAGAGTACTATAAGTTGGTAAAAAATTTCCATTTTTGTAATAACGTGTTCATATCGTATGAACACCAATCATGTGACATACAATACTGGTAAGAATACTTAGGTATATGAAGAAAGTATGAAGCGTAATATGGACACTCCATGTGGGAACATACTTACGAATGAAAATTCAATCATCTGACCGCAGTTTTAATCTTTATGAGGATCTGGTTCATATATTTTGTTGTTCGAGATAAAAAAAAGTTTTGTCATTTCAACTTTTTCTCTAGCCTAAATTGATAAAAATTGTGCAGAGCTTTTTAAGAGACCGTTCTTTTGCAGTTTATATTGACCTTGCTCATTCTGCTCCCAACAATCTGCACGCAGGCTGTTCTTAAGGGTGTGCCTGCTCCTTTTACTCTATAACATTTGCACTTCTGAATTCCCATTTCTCTACGTTTGTTCAATTTCGTTGATGATATAGGATTTTTTTTTCTCTGGGCTATAAGCATCTGATATCTTTCCAAGTTTCATGTTGCTTTTTAAACCCTTTATGAATACTTTACTAAATGAAAGATAAGGATCAATCCGGACAAAAATCAAGCCATCTACTTCACTAGGAAACGGAAAGATAACTAGCCATAAAAATCTCCACAACGCTGATGTCCCCTGGGAACAAAGCGTTAGATATCTGGGAGTTGTCTTAGATCCAAAAACCATTTTTAAGAACCACATTGCGTATACCATTAATAAAGTAAACTGCTTCATTAGAATTTTGTTCCGCTTTATATTTTATTTATTGATGGGAAACATTTTTGGTTTCGGTAGAGTAAAATTTGAAATCGTCATAGGCAATTTTGGTTAACGCTTTTCTTGTCGATAAGAAAATAAGCGACGCGTGGCTAGGGTAGTGTTTAGATGGATTATCAATCACATACAGTTGATGACAATGAAGTACCAGTGTTTTACGTGCTCGCCTTTCTGTGAAGACTTAAGAACACGGTGCCAAGCACATAGATTGATATACGTCAATGAACGTCCCCTTGGATATATATCCGCAGGTTCCAAATTTAAGTTATTTTTATTTTGGTAAATATGACTCTCTCCTTGGTGGGGAGCTAGGCCCATCTTAAACCTCTGCTGCTTTCTGGGTCACAGCACCCGTTTGTATAACGCAACTCCACGTCGAGTTATTACTCTACCCGCATTTGGGTATTAAACCACAGTCACCACGATACTCCCACAAGGGGGCCGTACCCGCAGGAAACAAGTTCCGTGGGCTCCTGACCACCCGTGGTACCAGAAAATAGCCTATGGTCAGACTACGTACTACTACTACTACTACGTTTGGTACTTCCAAATTCGAACTCAAAAAAGTTCATGGGTTGGTGGTCCAAATTTGAAAATAACTCTCTGGAATAGCATGCAGTTTGGTAGCCCACAGATGGCACAGTATAAAGCTATACTCATGTACAGCTTCCTCACTGTTGGAAGCGAGGTCTATTCCTATCTCTTCCGCCAATTTGGCTGCATTTATTTGATAAAAATCAGGCGAGCATATGTCCCCACTGTCACAAGGACTTTAGGCGAAAGGGTAGTAGGCTGAGACCGCTACAAGCCAGACGCCCGTGGTACCAGACAATACCTCTGGTCAGGCAGCGTAACCAAGTTACTACCAGTAGAGCTCCATGAAGCCCAGAGACTGGTTACCCCGGGGGGAACACTAACCAACAACACACACATATCGGACAGTCTCAGGCTAAAATCGGACGACGTCTCAAAAATGCTGCACGTGCAAACCCATTTAATCTCCTAATTCTATCCCTATTGGAGAGCACCTCACTAAAATCAAAACCCCATACAGTTGACGACAACGTGATATTCACATTTAGAATTTTGTTTATTTTTTTTTTAGTTGTTATATTTGTATAAACACTTCGTAACTACAACAAGCAAGTGGCCATACAACAAAACTCATTTTGGGCTAATATAAAATTATTAAAGTTTAACAATAAATAAATAAAAATTATTTGTTTTTTTAACTGTATTTTGTAGTTGACAATGACATGTTTTTATTTTATTGAATGAAGAACATCGCTTAGCCTTCCGGTGATTTGAAAGGGAGATCCAGAAGTGGTAACTCATTAACCTACGAGTTTGCAAGCTATTGTCTAAATTGACAGCGAGGTAGTTTTCATGAGATTCAAGTCCAAGCGGTTCAGAATTTCCTCATTTACAGTTGATATCTGCAAGTCTCTGTCGATGTCTTAGTTGCGGACAGACCATTCAACGTTGACAAGCCTCCTTAAAACTTTCGACTGAAAACTTTGTATAATTTTGGCATTTGATTTTGAAGTTGTGCCACAAAGGTCAGTGCCATAAGTCCATACTGGTCTGAGGATGGATTTGTAGAGTAGGAGCTTGTTATTTATGCTTAATTTTGAATTGTGCCTTAAGAGCCAGCTCATCCTGATTAGTTTGAGGTTCAGCTGTTTCCTTTCATTTTTGATTCGGGGTATCCAGGTCAAACGCCTATCAAGAGTCAATCTATAGTACTTCGCTGAAGTGAAAGTTGGTATGTTATTACCGTTTAGCTAAGCCGGGGGACGGTATGTGTGTCTCAGAGTGATGATTTGTCTGTATTGACACCAATATTCCACCTTACACGCCATAGCTCAATAATTTTTAACTGGTTTAGGAGGGCTTTGTCATCAGCGTATGTAGCTAACATCAAGTTATCATCACTTAGAATTGGGAGGTCAGCAGTATAAAGCGTGTAAAGTATTGGCCCCAGTACACTGCCTTGTTGCACTTCTGCTCTGATTTGCTTTATGTCCGATTCTGTATCTTCACAAGTGACATAGAAAGTTCTTTTATCAAGGTAAAACTTGATGACCAAATAGTACGGTGCTGGGAGGAGTTTCTTAAGTTTAAGCAGTCCTGGGTGCAATACTTTATCAAATGACTGACGTATATCCAGAAAGGCAGCTGAGCGATACCCTTTGCTTTCGAATGCTTCCAGAATATGTTAAACCACTCTGTGGCATTGCTCATGTGTTCCATGCAACCTCCTGAATCCAAATTGGTGATCAGGAATTATGCGTCCATCATCCAGCAGCGGGAGCAGCCTCATCAAAAATATTCTTTCGAATATCTTCGAGAGAATGGTCAACAGGCTAATTCGACGGTAGGAGCATAATTAATGTTCAGGCTTCCATGGTTTGGGGTTTTCATTGAGCAGGGAAGTGACTGAGCCTCAAAATGCCATTCTATATCGCGACAAGTAGTAACAAGATTTTGTTGGGCACGCCTCGGATGGCGAGAGCATCTATTTTTTCATACCCAGGGGATTTTTTTAGTTTAAAACAAGCAATTTAAATTTGAACTTCTTGTAGCTCAACAAGGCGTATTGGTAGATCCATCTGGCATGCAGAGTCAATGAAACTGATCGTATCTTCAGATTAGTGATTCTTCTAAAAATTCTGGCAGGTCTGGGTGCAACGTCCATACGAACGTTGGTCTTGACTGAGTGACCCAAGCAGAGGTCATGGAATGGTGCAGTTGAAATTTGTATGGGGTCAATTCCTTTGCTCAGGGCAATGTCCAGCACATCAGGGATTTTCTGTGGATCTGTGGGCCAATATGTTGGTTCACCTGTGGAGTGACTATTGAGTGCATGCATTTATACAGGGCAACGCCTTTTGAATTGGAGAGTCTGGAGCCTCACCAAGTATTCTTCGCATTGAAATATCCACATGCTATAAATATCTGGTCAAGTTTACCAAACACTTGCTGGAACATCGACTGCAAGACGCTGTGTGTAGGAGGTACGTAGACCGCAGCTTGAAACGAGTCTAGTGTGATCGAAGCTTGTTCAGCAAATCTTATGGTAGATTTGATTAGAATTGCTGCACCACCGCGAGACCTGCCACTTGGATGGTTTGGACTGATAAAATCGTAGCCCTAGCTTTGAAAGTAGGATAAGGAGTTTAGATGTGATTCAAATACAAGTAAGACATCAATATTGTTGGTTTTTAAAAAGTGTTCAACTATTGGCTTATTATTGCATAGGCCGCTTGCATTCCATATAGCCATTCTTTTCTTAATTTAAAAGATGATGATGATGACAATCATCAAAAGAAAGTGTTAATGCCTTTCAAAATTTAACTATTAATGAAGAATATAATAATGTCTGAGTAATATACTAATGATAATGATGTCTCTCATGACTCAATATAGCATATTGTGTTTCTCTCCATAATAAAAATTATGTGAAAATATGTTTGTATTTTATTTAAATATTTATAGTATATTTAAAATAATTAAATTGAATACTAAAAAGAAAATATAATTTTCTTCATTAATTCTTTTCTTTAATTTTTTGTCCCTTGTCCCTTATTTATTTATTTATTTTTTTTTCTTCTTGTTTCGAACATACGAAATCTCAGATCGTATGTATATCGTAAATTATCTTAAAATTCTATTTTTAGAATTTTGCAAGGCGCCAGATTTAAAGTCTGGTTCCGAGGGAGCGTGGGTTCGAATCCCACACCTGGCCTGACCATTATTGATACAAATATCATTTTTTTTTTTTTTTTTTGGTTTGTTTAATATTTATAGTTTCGGTTAAAACATAATTCTTTGAAAATGGGAAAATAAAATTTGTACAATCCTAATTATTTTATAATTATTATTTATAATGAAAAGTAGTAAAAATAATGAGTAGAATTTGACTTAAGGATTTAGTTAAACTATACTTTATTCAAAAAATTTACCACTCAGACCAATATTTATAGATACTATACATATAAATTTATGGTTTTTAAGAGATTTCATTACAAATTTGTGTATTTCATTAGATTATATAATTTACTGAAGTAGTTAATTTAGACAGTTATGGTCTGACTCGCACTTGGCCCATTTTTATATTTTTACAAACGCTTTGTAACTACAACAAACAAGTGGCAATGCAACATAACCCATTGTAAGCTAATATAAGATTATTAAAGTTTAATAATAAATAAATAAAAATTAATAAATCGAATTAAATAAAACGAGAGGGAGAGAGACTATGCACTTTACTGTTACGAACATAAATAACTCAATAGCTTAGTGTCTAAAGAGCCGGCTTGGCCGATGACTCAAATATGAAAAATCTTATGACCAACAACTCGGTTATGTCGCATTTTCAGGAGTCACAAGTGTTGAAGGACTATTTATTGTTACGAAAAACAATGATACAAAATTTCATCATAGTCGAAAAGTTGCAAGCAGTTTGCTTCTCCTTCAAATTGAATTTGCAAGACTTGCAAATGATTTTCTAAAAACTCGCCAGGATACAATTTTGGATGCACAAAAATGATCAAACAGATGCGGTGTCACAACAATGTATCTTTCTTATGGCTGTGTAACGACGAATACGTCTGCATTCCAAATTCCGACTGTTGCGCTCAATTTAAAAGAGAAGGTCAGCGTGCTGGTGGTGTAGCGATATATCTAAAACAACACACTGAGCATAGAATTATTCTGCAGCCCGTGTAATGGACAGAAGGTGCTAGTGATAGTGGAATACATTTCACCAAGAGTATTGGCATTGGTTCCTTAGTGGTGCGGGATTTACCGTTAACGATGTCCCTTACCTTTTGTCGCAGATCTTGAAGGTTGTTGATAATATGTTGAGGTGGTAAAGTGTACGTTTTTTATAACCACTGGGTATGCCCTTTCTTCTCTTAATTGATAGTGGTGAAATATCACATTTTATTGTAGAAAACATCTACCAATTTCCTGTAGTTTTCAATGTTATCAACCATGATGCGTATTTGCCCGTCACGCTCGGTTTTGTAGAAATAATTACTCCCTCCGATGGTTTCTGCGATCGTGAGTTTCATGTCTTCAATGTCTGTCACCACTGGAACAAAATTTGGAGGTGGTTTTGTCTTTTTCTATTGTTCCTGAGGTTTTTCTGCTTTATATTGACATTCCTGAGGTACAATTTCCCCCAGAACTTCAAACTGGTTTGCACTCAAAGTGTTCCTTTTCTTCTTTGGGTTAAGTTTGGCTTTTCTAAAATTTGATTTTGGTATTGCTTCCTTATTAAAATCATCCTCATCAGCTGTTAACGTTTTCTCTGATGAGAAAGAAGAAGAGGATACTCTTCTGTTCCGTTTGGACACTGTCATCCATTTATGCGGTACATGCCAGCTCACTGCACCTGTGTTAACGAAAAAGTTACTCACTCATTGTAACAACAACGATAAGGGGGAGTAGCGAAGAACACTTGTTGTTTCTAACACGCCAATAATGGACAAACTTTAATCAAAAACATTTTGTTTTATAATATACGCGACGTCAGCTAATCACTACAAATTTTCGATCAGATTAAAGTCCGGAAACTGAGATGGCCATGGCACTACTTGAATCTTTTCATAGGTAAACCACATTTTGTCTCGTTAACTCATTGCCCTGCTGAAATATTCATTTTACAAGCATTTTCCAACTAGCATATGGAACCATTATCTCTTTCAATTGATTAATGTATATACATATAATAATAATGCCCATACCATAATGCTCATTCCCACATGTTTAACCGTCTTGGTAGTGTGACAACAAACACATTGTCTGAAGCCTGTTCCAGCAAACACAAAATTCCTTCTGTTATTTATCCATAATAATTCCTTTTAATTTTAAATTTTATTTTAGTTTTAGTATTTGTTTGCTGTAGCCCCTATAAAACTACACACTTTATAATTGATGCATTACTCATACGCAAAAGGGCAACAATTTTTGTTTCTTAGAATTTTAGTGGGTTTATAAACCGGTGTATTCATCGTCAATATAACGTAAGATTCATTGATTTGTTACTTATTAATCATTAAAATTGAAATAAAAAAAACCAAAACGTATACGTTACGTTTTAAAATAAAAATATTGAGTATACGTTACGTTTAAAAATGAAAAATGAAGTATACGTTACATGGTCATGATGAAATCTAATTTCGAATATTTCCACAACTTCTCACTTTTCTCTTTTTTGCAAAAGCAAGGTTGGTTCTTTAGTCATACATACTCGTATTGTTTAACATTACCGAAAACTCCTTTTCATATAGACCAGTGACTTCATATCAAGAGCCTTAGGAACTTTACAAACGATAAAAATTGAAAGTTGCTTTGCAAGCAACTATGATGCCCATTTGTTTGTTTCTATCCGAGCATCAGCAACAAATACTGAAACTAAAATATTTTTGAAAACTTTAAGGGGTCCCTATACAAGAAACATTTTGGTTTGTATGCCAGCTATACGATCCAGTAATTCCACGATCTTGAAATTTGGAAAGTTGGTTGCAAAACATTAGAAACTTATATTGCAGGGCAATTTCAGTTTGATCGCATTGCTAGGGAGGGTACCTCCCATACAAACCCCAATTAAAATTCTTGTTCTTATAGAAAAACCTATTTTGTTTTTTGGACTATTGTACTGAAATTTAGACACTAGAAGTTTCTGATATAGGCGCGGTATACATTTTGGAATCTGTCAAATCAAACCCCAATCTGGTATGGAATCCTACGTGTACAAGTCTGATTCGCATTTGGCCGATTTTTTCATTCTGTGTTGAGCGTTTCGAAAAATAATGAAAACCCAAATTCAAATTGTATTCAATATCCAACAAAATTGTTGTTATGATTTTAGGATTAGGAGACTATGTATACAGAAAAAATTATTCTCTTCTTCTTTGTCACACTGCGATACAAAAAAATAGTGTTGCCTGCTATACTGTACGCCGCACTCTATCCATTCTGTATGAGTTCTTTCTCCGTAGTAATTAAATGCTGATACACTCATTTTTGACATGAATAACTTTAACGCCCTTTGGGTCTACGTATTCGCAGTGTGACAAAGAAGAAGAGAATAATTTTTTCTGTATACATAGTCTCCTAATCCTAAAATCATAACAACAATTTTGTTGGATATTGAATACAATTTGAATTTGGGTTTTCATTATTTTTCGAAACGCTCAACACAGAATGAAAAAATCGGCCAAATGCGAATCAGACTTGTACACGTAGGATTCCATACCAGATTGGGGTTTGATTTGACAGATTCCAAAATGTATACCGCGCCTATATCAGAAACTTCTAGTGTCTAAATTTCAGTACAATAGTCCAAAAAACAAAATAGGTTTTTCTATAAGAACAAGAATTTTAATTGGGGTTTGTATGGGAGGTACCCTCCCTAGCAATGCGATCAAACTGAAATTGCCCTGCAATATAAGTTTCTAATGTTTTGCAACCAACTTTCCAAATTTCAAGATCGTGGAATTACTGGATCGTATAGCTGGCATACAAACCAAAATGTTTCTTGTATAGGGACCCCTTAAAGTTTTCAAAAATATTTTAGTTTCAGTATTTGTTGCTGATGCTCGGATAGAAACAAACAAATGGGCATCATAGTTGCTTGCAAAGCAACTTTCAATTTTTATCGTTTGTAAAGTTCCTAAGGCTCTTGATATGAAGTCACTGGTCTATATGAAAAGGAGTTTTCGGTAATGTTAAACAATACGAGTATGTATGACTAAAGAACCAACCTTGCTTTTGCAAAAAAGAGAAAAGTGAGAAGTTGTGGAAATATTCGAAATTAGATTTCATCATGACCATGTAACGTATACTTCATTTTTCATTTTTAAACGTAACGTATACTCAATATTTTTATTTTAAAACGTAACGTATACGTTTTGGTTTTTTTTATTTCAATTTTAATGATTAATAAGTAACAAATCAATGAATCTTACGTTATATTGACGATGAATACACCGGTTTATAAACCCACTAAAATTCTAAGAAACAAAAATTGTTGCCCTTTTGCGTATGAGTAATGCATCAATTATAAAGTGTGTAGTTTTATAGGGGCTACAGCAAACAAATACTAAAACTAAAATAAAATTTAAAATTAAAAGGAATTATTATGGATAAATAACAGAAGGAATTTTGTGTTTGCTGGAACAGGCTTCAGACAATGTGTTTGTTGTCACACTACCAAGACGGTTAAACATGTGGGAATGAGCATTATGGTATGGGCATTATTATTATATGTATATACATTAATCAATTGAAAGAGATAATGGTTCCATATGCTAGTTGGAAAATGCTTGTAAAATGAATATTTCAGCAGGGCAATGAGTTAACGAGACAAAATGTGGTTTACCTATGAAAAGATTCAAGTAGTGCCATGGCCATCTCAGTTTCCGGACTTTAATCTGATCGAAAATTTGTAGTGATTAGCTGACGTCGCGTGTATTATAAAACAAAATCTTTTTGATTAAAGTTTGTCCGAAACTACAAGTATTGTTCGCTACTCCCCCTTATCGTTGTTGTTACAATGAGTGACAGTAACTTTGTCGTCAACACAGGTGCAGTGAGCTGGCATGTACCGCATAAATGGATGACAGTATCCAAACGGAACAGAAGAGTATCCTCTTCTTCTTTCTCATCAGAGGAAACGTTAACAGCTGATGAGGATGAATTTAATAAGGAAGCAATCACCAAAACCAAATCTCAGAAAAGCCAAACTTAACCCAAAGAAGAAAAGGAACACTTTGAGTGCAAACCAGTTTGAAGTTCTGGGGGAAATTGTACCTCAGGAATGTCAATATAAAGCAGAAAAACCTCAGGAACAGTAGAAAAAGACAAAACCACCTCCAATTTTTGTTCCAGTGGTGACAGACATTGAAGACATGAAACTCACGATCGCAGAAACCATCGGAGGGAGTAATTATTCCTACAAAACCGAGCGTGACGGGCAAATACGCATCATGGTTGATAAGATTGAAAACTACAGGAAATTGGTAGATGTTTTCTACAATAAAATGTGATATTTCACCACTATCAATTAAGAGAAGAAAGGGCATACCGAGCGGTTATAAAAAACGTACACTTTACCACCTCAACATATTATCAACAACCTTCAAGATCTGCGACAAAAGGTAAGGGACATCGTTAACGGTAAATCCCGCACCACTAAGGAACCAATGCCAATACTCTTGGTGAAATGTATTCCACTATCACTAGCACCTTCTGTCCATTCACGGCTACGTCTGGCTGTCTGATGATTGGTTGAATTTGTATGTTTGGCGAATTCTATGCTCAGTGTGTTGTTTTAGATATATCGCTACACCACCAGCACGCTGACCTTCTCTTTTAAATTGAGCGCAACAGTCGGAATTTGGAATGCAGACGTATTCGTCGTTACACAGCCATAAGAAAGATACATTGTTGTGACACCGCATCTGTTTGATCATTTTTGTGCATCCAAAATTGTATCCTGGCGAGTTTTTAGAAAATCATTTGCAAGTCTTGCAAATTCAATTTGAAGGAGAAGCAAACTGCTTGCAACTTTTCGACTATGATGAAATTTTGTATCATTGTTTTTCGTAACAATAAATAGTCCTTCAACACTTGTGACTCCTGAAAATGCGACATAACCGAGTTGTTGGTC
>JBAMAW010000473.1:0-12285 GCA_037043295.1 Amiota minor
TTCCGAGCTAAAGGCCTTTGTCGCTATTGTTCGTGGTATATCTAAGTTATAATCTTAGTTTTATAATAAATAAATAAATAAATAATAATGTAAGCCTCTTTCTCATATCTCTCTCTATCATAGTAAGTGTAATCATAGTCATAGTTGGTGTAAGCGTAGTCATGGTTAATGTAACCAAACTGTGGAACAAGAGTAGGTGAAAATAAGATTTTAAAGAAAGTGGCATTCTAGTGCCGACATTGAACTCTCTATAGTGAGATCATATCACGCACACTTAGTTGCCAATTTGTTTTTTTTTTATTTTTTTTTGTTGAAGTTTAGCCGCGTTGGGCAAATTTTGAGTAAAAAATACAAATCGGCACGCTTTTTTAAAGCTGTATCTCATGAACCGCACTACGTAGAGAATTCAAATTTTCACAGAATCTGCAATTTGGAAAATCCACCGGAAAAGTCTCAAAAAAAAAAAAAGAGATTACATTTCCAAAACAACATGTAGTTTGTGTGTATAAAAATGTTTATAACAACAACATGCAGCAAGCAGCTTGTGCTTTGTACAAAAACAAGCGAATGTACGAAGAAAATTGAACGAGAATCACACAGAAGCTCGTTAATGATCTAATTAAAAGGGGACAGACGGCAAACGTAATTAGACACGCCAAAGAAACCAAAAGCAATATACAGGCGGACAGACAGACTTTGAGATGAGTTCTCTCTGTCTGTTTTTAAGAAGTTTCACTTGTATCACGTGTACGTTGGCACACGCGAATTTTTTTTTTTTTTGTTAGCAAGAGCAAAGAAATAGTCGATTGCAACGTACAAGCAGACACACATACATATGTAAAAACTCATACAATCACACGAATTACCTTAGAATAATTATCACCTTAAATCGATTTGTGGCTGATCTTGCCATAAAACAAAAATATATCCCACAAATATTTAAAAACGAAAAATAAATGACAAGGTCTTCCTCATCCCCTTACATTTCGGTTTCTTAACAACCGATAACTTAACTACCGAATAAAAATTTTGCCACATATTTACGAACTCTGCTAGATAATCATTGCAGAACTTAATTAAAAATTAAAAGTAGCTATATAGATTTTTATTTTATTTTATGCAATGTAATTTATAAACACCAAAAAAACAAACGTTTGAAGGGTAAGCGCTTTGAGGTAAATTGCTTTAGCTGTGTTATAAACTAGTATATATGTACGTAAAAATGCTCTGTCACTTTGCTTCTTTTTTAAAGCCAATGGGATTTATTTTAGATAACCAATTAGGAGCAGATTACGTTAATTTGCTAGAAATATTAATAAAAATACGGTTATTTTTGGCTTTTAATAAAAGTTGTCATAAACTTACTCATTTAGCCGGGTTGCAAACTTGGTCGATTGTGTTGACTTAGTTTTTCACGTCGCGAGTCGGCTGCATATACCTGCTTGCTTTAGTTGTTGGATGAGTTTTATACGGAATTCTACTTTGTGCGGCAAGGCCTTATTGGCTTCGTGCAGCTGAGTGCGCAATTTTCGTATAGCTTCAAGATATGTGTAACCATACCAGTCAATTTCTTCGGGTGTATACTGAAATGATACAACTCAGCACTGGGTTGCATAAACAACGATCTATATTCACTTACTGCTTCCAAATAACGTTTGTATTCATTTAAAACGTGGCGTTGCTGCATTGGTTCCGCTGCAAGGGATGGACATCCTTCTAGCAATGCTTGTAATATTTTTCGTTTGATTTTAAGGGCAAGAGCTGATCGTAAATCGCAGGCAAGGTTCTATAAAACACAGGGCGATATAGTTATATATCCTAACTATATCGAGACCTAACCGCAAAAATAACTTGGCGACAAAAACAAAATTTTACAAGAGAGCATGCGTTTCTTCTTTGGTATGGTTGGCAAAGTAAATTATAAAATTAATTCTGTATTATCGCTATACTATCTTATCATTTGATGAGTGAGTGGCTTCAGATCAACTTTCAATCAAAAAGTGGATTTTTAAAAAAAATGTCGCATACGTTATTTTCGTGGTTAGTGCTCGAAATAAGAAGCTTCGCCACTACTACCTTCAGTAGATAATGATCAAATCCCCGCAATTCATGTATTTGCTCTAGAGTGCGCTCTGTAACTACTACTGAAATATATTCATTTAAAATCTGGCTATGCACCACAGAACGACGCAGTACTGGTACCCAAAAATGTGGGACCCGTCGTTTAGTTTGCAGACGTTTCTGAAAACCCTTAATAATAGCTTCTCCACCCCAGATAGCATTATGCGATTCAGCAGTATCAATCAGTGGCACCGATATGTTTTGAATGTCTTTAATTTTGTACGTGATACTATCACGTTCCCACTTGTTCTCTTTAGGAATATAGTGAACAGCCGCACACGGCTTTAATTTCCATTCACGCCAAAATTTTTTGTACGCCTCCGGCAAGTGTGCTCCAATTGCCTTCTCGAAACGATTGGCGCGTTTAAATCCATGTAGCAGTTGTCTACCCTAAACATACGTATGGATAAATGTGTTAACTAATCAAACATGTTGCGTCATAATTACGGTTCTTTAAGTTTACATTGTTTATAAAAATGAACCAACCTGGGGTGCAGCACATGACATGTCAATGAGAGACGGTTACTCTACCGACAAATTATTTACAAAATTTTAGAAAGAGGCTACAACTGTCCCAAAATGAAAACCTTTCCAGCAAATACTAAAGTCTTGGGTGGTTTCCGAACGGTTTAAGGTTTAGTATCATAACAGGCAACAACTAATGCATCATTCGATCTAAAATTTGCCCTGTTAAAGGCCTTTTAGACGGTCAGTTCAGTATCAGTCTCAGTCCTTGTTATCGCTTCAGTAATTGAAAAGGACTGACAATATGCTTGTTTTTACACGATCAGTACCAATCTTACTGATGTCAATTGTTTCAGAGTTTCTGAACAGCACTGATTACTTTTTGTTTACATATTGTTCATATATATCTTTTTTTCCGAAGCGATAACATCGACTGTGACTGAGACTGAACTGACCGTCTAAAGGCCCTTTAAAATGGTCAGTTCAGTCCCTTTCACTCCATTATCTGCTCTAAATCCGTACCGATTACCGACACGATAACCAAAAATGGACTGATGGCTTATTTGTCAGCCCATTTCGATGACATATCGATAGAAGGAATCAAATGCAACAGGTGCAACAAGCGTCGTAGATTTCTAAAAATATGCATGCAGATATGGCGAACCACGATTTTACTGAGAAACTCATTGAAATATATCTATCCATCAGTTGTTATATTACCACTTTTAAATAGATAAAAATGAACAATATGTAAACAAGCAGTACAGTACAGTGTTGTACAAAAACACTGAAACGATTGACAACACTGCGATTTGGGCTGATCGTGTAAAAACACACATTTTTTCAGACCATTTCGATTTCTGAAGCGATAACAAGGACTGAGACTGAACTGACCGTCTAAAATATCTTTAAAAGCGCTTCAATGGACTGAGATTGAACAGACCGTCTAAAAGGGCTTTTACAAGTAAGGTGGGTCATCAGTCCATTTAGTGTTATCATTTAGGTTATCGGTGCGATTTCGAGGCGCTAATGGAGCGAGGCTGAGACTGAACTTACCAAATAAAAGGGCCTTTAAGGCAGAGGTACAAAGCATGCGTGTCTGCTAATGCTTTTTACAAATATTGCTTCAAAAGAGAAATGATTGATTCCTAAAAAGCAAGTAACACAGCTAAAGTACACCAATACGGGCGTTGAAAAGTTGAGCAACTTTCAACTTTGCTGCAATTCTTAGTATTAGGAGCACTGATTATTGGAAGAGGAAGGAACCATAAAAGGACCGTGTGTAAAATGACAAAAAGATGTTTGGTACTGGCAAACATGTGTTTGATGTTAATTTATATTCGAATTTTGCATTCTTTGCATGCGCAAGTGAAAGATATTGAGGATTAAATACTTCAAGACATATTTGAACATATTTATTTCATGTCAAGTTTTAGTCCATTTAATAAATAAATATGAAGAAAATATGCAGCGATGAGTTATATCGGAATAAATTAATTTTATTATATACTTAAATTAACAATAATACAATTCGCTATTGAAACAAAATTACCAGTTTTAATAACTTTGTATTCAATATTTACTTTATGTTTAATCAATTGTTAGTCAAATATGTACAGCTGTTTTCGCCTTAGTATAAACCGACCGTTAAACTGTCCTTTGAACAAAAATTGAACAGTCAACTGCGCGCATCATGTATGTATGAGCAAGTTAGTGCGGAGTGTTAACGCTGCATAAGGGTGGATCTAATACATATGGGATTTGTTCAAAAAGTAAGAAGAATTTGTTGAATCAATTGCTTTATCATGATTTTAAGTTCAGCTGAATCGTCATTTGGCATAATGTTATTGTTATTTTGATGGGAGGAATTACTGTCTATGGTCGGATTCTCAGTTGAGATGACTTTAGATTTTTGTGTTGATCGGTTGATTGGCTGGGGTTGGGAAGTCGCAGCTGTAAATTGCGCGTAGCTTATAACATTCTCCACTTTACTGGACGTTATGGGCATTTGCTGAACTTTTGTGAGATTCGTCAATATTTTGGGTCGAAGGGCAGGAAACCGTTGGATTTTAAGAGTTTTATATATTTCACAACCCTTGTAGTTGGCTGTATGAGCTCCAACACATAGAGCACATTTTATTTTAGTATTTGACTCCATAATTTAAAAATTGATAAGTTCGGAAGTGGATACGGACATCCGAAAATTTTTCAGCAGTGCTGGAGGTAGGTTTGTCCCTGATCTATGAAAAGAACTTTTTTAATTATCAATATTGCAGCGATGCAGGAAGTGTTGCTGGAAACAGATGACTGCCATCCAAATGATATTAGAAGATGGACAACTATTCCAAGCTTAATCTCTGCTGTACAAAAAAAAAGTCTTCTGACCGATTGTTGGCAGACAAATAAAAGTTACAACTTTGTGGCAGATGCAACGCATTTAAAGCGTAAATTCAATCGAGCCTAGCTAGATACATAAAAGCCATAGTTAGTTTATTCGCGCAGGCTTAAAGGAGCATTTTTTTGTACTGTATGTTGTGCAAGTGGGCGGTCATGGTGTATGATGTGTCTCTTATAACCTCTCTACACAACTGCTAACCTCAACCTTCTCGTGGTGTCCCCCGTTTTTCACAAATGAAACAATGGCGACCGAGTGTTCAGCGGTATATCTGTTCCCCTTTAGCAGTACTGTAGAGGAAATATTACGGTACACTTAGCAAAGCTGGCAAGTTCGGAGGCCTGCTTGCATTAAATTACCTTCGGTTCAAGGCAGCAATCCTGCCACCGAACTAGGACGCTCTGGTTTAATCTTCCATTGCGTCTGAATACTCATTGATTCGTGTATTTACAAGATTAGCCTCGGATAATAACAACAACAACAAGGTAACGACAATTGGCAAATGGAAAAGGATACGAGTAGGACAATGGAATGTAAGAACACTTTTTCAAGCGGGAAAATTTGCAATGCTGACAGCAGAATGTGCAAGATTGAAAATTGACATCCTGGGTGCAAGCGAAGTCAGATGGAATGAATGCGGAGAAATAAATAATAACAGGGGTGACCTATTCCTGTTCTCAGGCATACCCAATGCAACTGACCCACACTATCGGGGCGTTGGCATTTATCTTAGCAAGAGAGTTAAAAATGCAATGATGTTATGGAAGGCTTGGAATGAAAGGATAATCAGCGCACGCCTACGAGCTAAAGGACAGAATGTTTCAATTGTACAGATATATGCACCAACTGAAGACAGTGATAAAGACAACTTCTATAGCATGCTAAATGGAGTTCTGGAAGAAATACCGCATCGAGATATCATACTACTAATGGGGGACTTTAAAGCACAAATAGGAGCAAATAACACCGGTTATGAATCAATTATGGGAGTTCATTGGATGGGTACCCGGAATGAAAATGGTGAATTACTTATAGAGCTCTGCAACAATCACGACCTTAAAATAGGAGGTTCAATGTTCGCTCATAAGGACAACCACAAAGTAACTTGGAAGTCACCCAATGGAAGCTTTTCCTCAAAGATTGATCATATCTGCATGTCCCGACTGGCGTGTAATATGTTATGCGACGTTCGCAACAAGCGGAGTACTGAAATTAACAGTGACCACTACTTAATATGCGCCGAGATCCGCCTAGAAACAATGCGTTATCGACATGTGAATAGACCTGCTCCATCACAAAGATTTGACGTAAAGAAATTAACTGACAATGCTACAAAACAGGAATTTATAGCCAAACTCTCCGAAATAGTAGTAGATAACTCAGATAGCGAGGAAGCCTGGGCAACTCTTAGTATCGCTATGTATACTGTCTGTGATAATATATTAGGCAAAAAATCCAGGACAAAGGAAGAGTGGACGTCAGTAATTCTTTGGAGAAGAATTGCAGAAAGAAACCATATAAAAATCAAGATGCTTAATGAGAATAATCCACAGCGCATAGACGACAAACTAGGAGAGAGTGCACAGGAAGCCTCAAAAGGTGACATGAAAGTTCTTTACGACCTCACAAGAACTATTAGCGGAGGGAACGTTAAAATCAACAGCCCCATTGAGGATGGAAACGGTAACATTGTTACTACCAAAGACAAGCAAGCAAGAATATGGAAAGAATACTTTGAGCGTACGCTTAACACGCCATCCCTTGCAAGCGTAGAGGAACTAACCATCCGAAATCGGCACAATACATGTAGACAAATACGTACGAACCCTCCTACAATAGACGAAATAGCAGAAGCAATCCGTACCCTCAAAAAAGGCAAAGCACCTGGGAACGATGGACTTGCAGTAGAATGCTTTCAAGTAGACGCACGCCTTATGGCCACTAAATGGATGGTGGATATTTTAAAAACAGTTTGGATCACTGAAACAGTGCCTACGATGTGGAAAGAATCCATAATTATTAAAATCCCCAAAAAAGGCAACAAAAAAAGTGCTCCAATTGGAGAGGCACCTCACTTCTACCAACTGTTATGAATGTACTGAATCAAATCATACTGGGTAGAATTGCAGAACACGTAAACAAACTTATTAGGAAAAATCAAGCCTGGTTTCGTCCAGAGAAATTGTGTACTGTCTTATCAACACAGTACGCATATTGATTGAACAATCTGCAGAATTTAATGCTCCACTATACATAGCCTTCATCGACTATTTAAAAGCCTTCGATGCTCTAGATCACAATGGTATATGGTTAGCGCTTAGCGCTAGAGGAGTCCCGCAAAAAACCGTCAACATCATCAAGGCCAGCTACGAAGACTCCACAAGCCGTGTTCTACATAACGGACAGCTAAGCGAGTCTTTTGCATGTAAGAGCGGTGTTAAGCAAGGATGTGCGCTTTCTCCGTTGTTGTTTATCAACGTCCTGGATTTAGTCCTTGAAGCTGCAGAAATCGAAAACATAGGACTTAAGAGCATGCGATTAAATACCGCTAATAGCACCCATTTTATAATCGAAGGTAACGACATCAAAGAGGTTGAACGTTTTGAATATCTTGGTTGTCAAATAACAACAAGCGGGGGAACCCATATCGATATAGAATACAGAATTCAAAAAGCCAAGACCGCATTTGGGAGACTTAGGAACTTCTGGAGAGCTAAGCATGTCCACCAGAAGACGAAAATAAAAATATTTAACGCTTGTGTAAAATCTGTCTTGCTATATGGCTGTGAGACTTGGCATACTACAACTACAAACATAAGTAAACTACAAACGTTCATCAACCGTAGTCTACGTACTATTCTGCGAATCTGGTGGCCAAAAACTATTAGCAATCAGCGACTCTGGCAAATCTGTGAGCAAGACCCAATTGAAATTGTGATACGGAAACGAAAGTACGGCTGGCTCGGACATACCCTTCGCAAAAATAATGACGAAATACCCCATGCCATACTGGAATGAAACACTCAAGATACGAGGTCCAGAGGAAGACCGAAATTGACGTGGAGACGAACTGTTGCGGCTGAAACAAGAAAATCTATGAGCGAACTTCGCGCATTAGCACGCAATAGAAACAGATGGAAATCCTTTGTTAATCAGCTTGGTGAATAGTCTATGTTTATAATTTCTTTAAATTGTAAATACGTCATAAATAATAATAATGTTGTGCAAGCCTCTAAATAAGCGGGGCATTGTGTCTTCCTTTGTAGTACGTCCTTTCAGGAAATGTAAAAATGTGCACGAATACTGTAAATCTCATGCGTCTTCCAATGTGCGCAAAAAGGCTACGCGGTCTGCAGAGCAGGAACGCATTTTGACCTGCAGATGCGAAGCGGACATGAAAAACTTGTAGAAGAAAACCGACAATTTTTAAAATCAGTTATTTCATTCATTGTATTTTGTGGAACTCACGATTTCCCTTCCGTGGAAAGCTGAATGTTGCAGGTAAAATTAAGATTCTTGGAAAGGCTATAACTTGAATTAGTAGCTTTACTTTTATATGCATTTTACATGATTTAATTATGTTAAAAATATCAGCTGGCGATGAAGCTCTAAAAAAACATCAAATGATGAAAAAAGAATGCTACTTATATGTCGCCAGGCATTCAGAATGATTTACTGATTATTGCAGGAAAAGTTATACAAGAACATATTTGCAAAGATCTGAGAAAAGCTTCTGCGTACAGTATTTTGGCAGATAAAACTGCAGACATGGCCAGAAAACTTTCAATTGGCGTCAGACTAAAATGAACTAATAAATAGTGAAGAATTTGTTGGATTCGTAGAACTAGTGACGATGGATGCAAAACCAATAGCTACAGTTATAAAAGACTTTGTTTGGATCCCGCAAAATGTGTTGGACTTCGCTTTGATGGATGCGCCACGATGGCTGGAAAGACAGGTCGTATACAAAAAAAAAAAGAACATACACAAAAAGTTTCTATTTCCATTGTGACAGTCATAGACTTAATTTGGTTGTCAATGATCTTAATTCTATCCCAGAAATTCGGAACAGTATATGAAACATTTAGGACATTATACATTTTTTCAAATATAAACTCATTTTGTGAAACGCGATGGTCAGAAAAGTATAATTCCAGTTGCATAGCGCTGCTGGACGAAGTATTTTGTATAATTTGTATGTGCATAAAAAAAATATATGGGCTTCTTCAACCAGTTGTGAATGTAATGCAGTCCAAAGCAATGACATTATAAAATGCAGAGATCACATACTTAAAATTTTGAATGTCATTGAAAAGCACAGATCAGCACCTGAGATTGTATTCAATGAAATTTTTAAAGAGTTTGTGGAATTGGCATATAAAGCTTTCTTCGATATTTGTATACCCAGAGTTGCAGAGAAGCAACAAAAAAGGACACACCCTCTTTTTACAACGGAAAAGGAATATTTCCGACGAGCAATTTTTCTGCCTTATCTAGACTCGCTGGTATCTGCTCTCAAGATTTTCACAGAAAAATATTGCAGAATTTAATGTAAATGCTTCATATCCAGCGCATGTCCAACGCCTTGGCTTACAAGTTTTCAAATCTCAAATTTGTAACGCAATTATTTTTTATGATCTTGGTGGCATCGAAAATGAGCTAGATATTTGGTATGGAGTAACAAAGAGCCGTCAGATTTAATTTCTGCTTACGAAAATGTATTTATTTATTTTAAGAAGCAATTTGCATTTTGCTTGCACTTCCATGCACTACGGCAACGGTAGAAAGATCTTTCAGTACCCTAAGAAGATTAAAAACATGACTAAGGACTACGATGAGCGAAGATCGCCTAAATGGTGAATGAAATATAAAAACATGGTAATTGCTACCTTAATACCATTTTCCATTTTCTAAAGGTTTGTGTATGTTAAGCGCACCCAAAAATTTGGTTAAGCGGAAGCAAAGTGAATTTGAGGAAAGAATTCAAGACGAATTTTCAGCAAACCCAAGGGGGCTGATGTTTTAAACTATGAAATAGAAAAATAAAAAAAATTTTACAAAAAAAAAAAAAAAAAAGACAGCCCTTGGACTAAAAATAAGTTTTCAACTCTTATAAACGAACACACTTGAGTCCTTCCTGCAAGGAAATGGAAGCCGTTCACTTAGCACTACGACCCTTCAAGCAATCAAAAGGGCTGCATGATCATTGCGATTCAGACGAGATGAGTTCCTTGTATAAAGGACTCTGGCTAGAGGATTAACGTGTCGAGCTAGTTTCTTCACATCCTTTACCTTTACCTTTACCTTTACGCTTGGAACATTCATTGCGACTTCAATGTTACTCACGCTTGCGGCACCCCACAATTCAAAACTATGAGTCCAAATTGGTTTAATGGCAGAGTTATACAGTATAAACTTGTAAACAAGTTTCAATCGAGATTTAGAGTTAATTAGCCAGTGATGACTTTGAGCCCTTAGTTTCATTCATGTCTTTTTAGCTTACCTATATACGTTTTCACCAGGTGAGCCGTCTGTCCAGATGAACGCCAAGATAAGTTACCTCTTGAGTTTGAAGAATTGTAGCACCATTTAAAGTTACTGGAGAACAAGTCCAACGATTCAATGTAAATGTAATGTTCTTAGATTTTCCCTCATTGACTTTAATTCTCCATAACCACTCCTGTAGGCTTTTAAGATGATCAACCAAGTTTGCAGAAGTTTTAACTGGGAAACGGGAAACGGCTGCTTACGGAAATGTCATCAGCAAATGTCGAAGTGACAATACGACTGATTGTTGGAATGTCAGCGGTGAATAACACGTATATTTGGTGCCAGGGCAGTGCGTTGGGGTTCATCTGCTTTTATCATAATTTCATTTGTAATGAAATTATTCTCTCTTACTACAAACACTCGATTTGTTTTGTAGGATTGCAATAAATCATTCATTATTAATGCAAATTTTTGATAATTACGGTGGTAAGAAGTTATATAAAATAAATGTATACCTCCATTCACTTCATTCATCATGTTTTAGAAAAAACAAGAAAATCAGAAGAAAGCATCGAAGAGGATGCTTTGTTTATATTACGGGTTGTCGGGTATGGTGCTCTACATACGCAACAATCTGTGCCGAAATTAAAAGATTTCATACCAGACATTTTAGGTAACATCGATGGGTTGAGATTCCGGCAAATATTGCGCTTCAGTAAAGCTCATTTCATGCTGTTTCATGACATTATAAAAGATGATCCAGTATTTTGGGGACCATGTTCCACTTTGCAGTTTCCAACAATGCAACTAATAATTATGCTATACCGGTTAGGATCGAGTGGAGAAGGAGCAACCTTGGCAAAAACAGCAGCTTTTTTTGGAATTGGAGATGGCGGAACAATCCAAAAAATAACTAAATGAGTTTTCACGGCATTTATGAAAGTAAGAGATACGTATTTGTGTTGGCCAAATGCTAGTGACCGTAGGAATATAGCCATGTAGACATTACATGAACTATCAAGATGCATTGGCTATTTGGATAGGACCGAATTGAAATTAGCAGAGAAACCATCACAGTATCCGGAAGCTTACTTCTCACGTAAACATATGCACAGTGTGAAGGTACAATCTGTGTGCGACAATAATAAAATTATAAGGCACTTGGTAATCGGATACCCAGGCAGTGGCCATGACAGTCGCATATTCAGCAACTGCGACTTACAACTACATTCAACTGAGTTCTTTAATAGCGATAAATGCTTAGCTGCAGATAGCGCCTACAAGCTCACATCTAGGGTTTTCACACCTTTCAGATCGAATTCACGAGAGCTGCGTTCAGAACAGCGTATTTAACAAGCGTTTCAGCAGCTGCCACATACGAATCGAACAGAGTTTTGGAATACTGAAGGAACGATTCAATAGTTTGAAGGAACTAAAATTAAATGTAAGGAATGACAGACCCGAAAAGGAGTTTTATATTTGGATATATGGGTGCTGCATTCTGAATAATATAATAAACCAGCCAAGGGAATAATGAAGAGTTTGAAGTAACAAGACACTTCAATGATGATGCTGATTGTTTTTTTTTTTTTTTTCGTTTAGTATTTACTGAATCTCCTATATAATACATAGGACTAACAATAAGGTTACAAATCTTATAAAACTAATACACATGTGTCCCTCCTACAATGAAGAGGAAGGAGTTCACTTGGCACTACGAGCCTCTAATTAATCAAGAGGGCAGCGCGATAGTTACGGCTCAGTCGAGATGAGTTCCTTGTATGGACAAGGACTCTGGCTAGGGGATTAACATG
>JBAMAW010000477.1:0-83235 GCA_037043295.1 Amiota minor
TCTCTATCTCTCAAAAAAAGAGAGATCAACTCATATTAAAAGTTAAGCAGCTATACCCGCTTCTTAACAGTAGATCTAAGTTAACAACCAATGGGAAATTGGTAATATACAATAGTGTAATTAAGCCTATATGGACGTACGGCATGCAATTATGGGGTACAGCCAAAAAAACTAACATTAACATTATTCAGCGTCAACAATCGAAAATACTTCGATCAATAGTTAATGCGGACTGGTTTATATCTAACTATGAAATTCACAAAGACCTCGGCGTAACTATGATTCAGGAAGAAATCATTAATGCTAGCAGGAGGTACCATAAAACATTAGAGCGACATACCAATCTAGAAATAACAGACCTTCCATCTCACGAATTGTCTAGACGTAGACGCTTAAAACGAAGCAGACCAGTCGATCTGACCTAACTTAGGTTACGGGTGGCGCTGAGAGGCATCTTGCGGTTGTTAGCCTGCCGCAGGTAGCTCTCAAAAATGAGGCCTAAGACACCCAGTATCATTATTCAAGAGACAATTCGAAAATGTTCGATATTGTCCACTGCCTTTTCCCCTCTTATTGTTAAAAATGTACTTAGTGTTTTCTTTTATATTTAAGATATAAGATGTAGGAAAACAATAGTACATATCAACTCGGGAACAAAAAAAAAAAAAGAATGGTCATTGACTATCGAAAACGAAACGAGGTACAAACAGTTAATATGTTTCCTCTCAAGAACGCTTGCTAAAGCCGAAGAAAACTATGCTACAAACGAAAAAGAAATGTTAGCCATATTTTGGGCATTGAAAGCCCTCAAAAATTACCTCTACGGTAAAGCGAAAGTCAAAATCTATACAGATCACCAACCCTTAACACTTTCTCTCAGCAGCTGGAATGGTAATCTATATATATAAAAGAAAGTCGTGTTAGTTACGCCACTTATAACTCAAGAATGGCTGAACCGATTTGGCTGAAAATTGGTGGGGAGGTAGCTTAGAACCAGGAGACGGACATAGGATAGGATAGGTTTTTTTTCGTCCGTCCATCAAGTTCATTCATTCCTTTGCTTTATGTTGCTAGGCAGAAAACAGTATATAAGAGACTTCAATATTGGAGATGCTTGTAATAAATAGTACATCTGCTTAATGCTTTATGTTGCTAGGCAGAAAGCAGTATATAAGAGACTTCATTATTAGAGATACTTTTATTAGTACATCTGTTTAATGTTTTATGTTGCTATGGAGAAAGCAGTATATAAGAGACTTTATTATTGGATATTCTTGCTATTTGTAGAATTCAAATGTTGTCTTGCATTTGCCATGACCATCAACAAATCACAAGGCCAATCCTTAAAAGTTTGTGGTTTAAATCTAGAACATTCATGTTTTTCCCATGGTCAATTATACGTGGCATGTTCACGGGTCGGAAGACCATCTGCGTTGTTTGTTTTTGCGCCTGATAATAAAACAAAAAATGTCGTGTATCACAAGGTACTTAAGTGAAGAGCAACCTATGTACTAAAATACAGAAATAATAATGAATGATTAATGTAGTTATTTAATTTTTTTTTGTATTTTTTCCAATAAAAAAAAAACACAATCTGCTTATTTATTGCCATTAAGGCAGAACAAAGTTCGCCGGGTCAGCAAAGTTGTTCTCGCAGGTGTTGTAAACAAATTCAATTGTTTAATGATAAACGAATTTGATTAGTTTTGTTTTATACTTAATACTAAAAAGCCCTCTAAAAATTGACACCTGTGCGCAGTTAGAATATACAAAATGTAAAGAAGAACGAAAATAACTATCATTTCTTCAATTCGAACTTGAATTTATTGGGCACGCACAGGGGACGTAGCAACGCACGCCGGGTAACGCTAGTGCTAGAATAAAACGATGGAAAGCCTATTTAGAAGAATATGACTACGAAATCCTATACAAACCTGGCAGAGACAATGTGGTAGCTGACGCATTGTCTAGAATTCCCACAATTAATACAATGAACATTTGCACAAACGACGAAAGATTAGAAATACGTAAAAAATATTTAAATCCATCGGTAATCAATGGTATCCTGACTTCAGAAGAGATAATGAATCAAATTCAAATTTTATATCCAGCACATTTTAGAAACATAAAAGTAAAATTTACCCAGAGTAAAGTAGAAGACTTGACGAATGAAGCAGAACAAGATGAAAAAATCCTCAAAATTCATAATATGCAATTGGCGGAGAAATATTATTACCCACGAATGAAACAAAAAATTGCTATCTTAGTTAAACAGTGCCAGACTTGCAAAGAAGAAAAATACGATAGGCATCCCACGAATCCAGAAATTAAAGAAACTCCAATTACCGAATAACCAGGACATATAATTCATGTTGACATTTACTCCACTGAAAAGAATTTAGTTTTGACAGCAATAGACAAGTTTTCTAAATTAGCCCAAGGTAGAATTATTAAATCAAAAGCAGTAGAAGATATCAAAAAACCTTTACATGATCTATTATTTTACTATGGCATCCCCAAAATTGTGGTAATAGATAACGAAAAGTCGCTGAACCCGGCATCAGTAACCTTCATGATGCAAGATCAACTGGGGATTAAAATTTTTAAAGCACCACCATACAAAAGTACTGTGAACGGACTGGTCGAAAGATTTCAGATTTCAGTCTCAAAAGAGAGAAAATACATAGAACTTTTAGCGACCTCTTGTACAGAGCAATATATGAGTACAACTACTCCATAAATTCGGTAACTAGCGAACGACCTTTAGAGGTTTTCTTTGGCAGAAATGTGACCACGAATCCGGAACAATATGAGAAATCTAGACAAGACAACATTGACAGACTCAAATGAAAACAGATGGTAGACTTGAAGAACCACAACAAACACCGTAATGAAATAAAAACCCACACATCTGGTCAGGAAATATTTATTAAGATCAACACGAGATTAGGATCAAAACTATCTTCCAGATACAAAAAGGAAACCGTTAAGGAAGACAAAAATATGACAGTACTAACAACAGCAGGAAGAATTATCATTACAAAACTAACATAAAGAACGTACTATAAACCATTTCAGATTGCTAATTACATTGATGGCAACCCCAACGGAAGGAAGACTGGATATTACTAACTACACCGACGCACAGACGGCAACTATTTACAAGGGGTTAGCCAAAGTCCAAATATCAACCAAACGCATAGTCTATGTTATAGACTTGGGGCATATTAAAGGTACTCTAGACAGATTACTCAGTTATACTGAGCAGAACCTTAAAACCAGCAGTTTGTATCATACGCTCCACCATGAATTATACCAAACATTTGTCACCTTCCGCACTATAACCTCATTTAGCAATCGGCATACAAGGGCAATTAATATAATAGGTACCGCCTGGAAGTATGTGGCCGGTAGCCCTCATAACGATGATTTGATTCTACTAACAGATAGCATTAATAAACTAATAACTAACGACGATACACAATTAATTATTAATAGACAATTAGAAAAACGAATTAATAAACTAACTAGAATTTCTAATGATATCGCAACCTCTATTCAAAAAGATTCATTCATGAGTACCGAACTTGCAGTAATCTTCCAGAATCAAATCAAACTTATTAAGGAAGAAGTTATTAAGATTAAGTATGCAAAAATGGAATGGGCAAAAATGAACATAATAAACACTTTCCTCTTAGGAGAAAAGGAGCTAGAAATAATAAATAATCAATTTAAAGACAGTACTATGCCTCCACTAACCATCGAAGAAATGTTGGAAATTTCAGATGTGTCAATTTTGCATAAAGAATCGACACTACTAAATGTAGTGAAAATACCAAATTTAGATCCATTAACTTATCGAAACATTGTAATAAAACCAATAGTAAAAAAGAATCTAATTGTAAGTTTGTCAGAAAATGAAATATTCAAATACGAAGATATCATTTTCGGGGTTAATAATGATTGTAAATCTATCAATAATGTGAAAATATGTAGTAAGACAAAAATTGTTAACCTTAGCGAAAGTTCTTGTATTCCTAAGTTACTTAGAGGGGATAGAGCTTTGTGTGAAACATAAAAGAATACAAAAGCTGAAAACCCATTCGGAAGTAAACAGAGTTGCACTACTAGCACTCTTTGCTGCCGCTATCATCCTCATGTGTACTTTACATTTCTGCAGAAATAAAAAGAAAGTTATTCTCCAACTAAATCATCCACAGCACAATAACCAAAACGAAGCACCAAAACCGCAACCGGGCCAACAGCAAGCCCCAACCCCGCAGTTTAATAATATTCCTTTCTTTTATTTACTGCTTGAGGACTAGCATCAATTAAAGGGGGAAGAGTTAACAACAATTTAATTCGAAATATCACAAAGTAGCAAAACCCCAAAATGCTGATCAAGCGTCTGCATTATTTCCTGCACGAGCAATAATATTCTAAGAATCTCGATGCAATTCTATCTCTTGCGCAACGTAACCGACTCTACCGCTCGCTAACGACTTCGATTCTGACGTTGTATCCAACAAGCTCAGAGTTAATAAGCGATAGAATTAATCTAAGTAAGTAAGATGCAAATTTGATTTTGAATAAAGAAGTTCAATTCAAATTAATTCTTTGTGTTTATTTTATTAATAAATAATAAACTTATATAGTGATCGAAAATGAATCAAATATTTTTATTATTGAATCAATTTTTTATGTACAATACATGCAAACCTTTCTAAGAAAATTCTTTAATTAACAGTGAAAACCGTATCAAAATACATTGCGCGGTTTAGAAGTAATCAGTATTCTAACTTCTTGAAATTTCGACCTTGCTTTATACTACGTAAAAAGATAATTTGTAAAGAAATAACTCTAAAAGCCATTAAAAATGTGGGAAAAAAAAATGCTTGAATTGAATTTTAAGAAATTTGTAAAATGTAAGAATTAAATTTATGGAATCAAGGAAAATTGTAAAAAAATAACATATAACAGATATCTGTCTAAATACTGATATTGAATTAATTACAAACGATAATTGCATTTACACCAATAATAAACATACCGTCTAACGAAATTGAAAGAATTAATGAATTGATAGTATTAAATAAATTTTATGGAAATGTAACAATTAATCAAGAGATTAAAACCCTATAAGGGACATTCCTTGTTAAACTAAGCAATGATACAACAATTATAAGAAACGATATATTTGATTCTTATGAAATTTCAGATGTAAAAACCCTTCCCGCTATGCTTCAAATATCTAATAACCAATCCAATTTCGAAGAATCGCTCCAGCTAATAAAAGAACTTAACGTTCAGAATATCGAAAAGATAAACTCCCTAAACATACTGGCTAAATCTAGTATGTTCGCTATCATTGGTCTATCGACCACTATCATAATCTTAATCCTAATCATATTCCTAAAACGCAAAACGACAAAAAACCAAAATTGTCATACAAAATCCCATACCCCCTCAAATATCACTGCAAAAAGTTGCAACACCAAAACGTCTAAAGGACATTCCACACTTCTGAAATCAATCGGGGACGACTGACATTTCGGAGGGAGGAGTTAATAACTCTTTTGTTCATTTCCTTGAACATCATTATGATGTCATACTAGCATCATTATTCACACAATATTTTCGCTGACGCAATGTCCGCTTCCCACACTATTTGGCTGATGCAATATCCAGAAACTTTGCATAAGACCCTTTCCCAGCATAAGCCATAGCAAACCTTTCCCCTGACAGTGCATATTCTGTCACGTACTCCAATTCAAAGATTCTCTTTTCCAATCCAAAGATACTCTTCTCCAATCCATACAAACCAAAATGTTTTTTGTATGGGGACCCCTTTAAGTTTCAGAAAATATTTTAGTTTTAGTAATTGTTGCTGATGCCCGGATAGAACTACACATGCTGTGAAAACTATCTAGTTATTACGGTTCATGAGATATGACCTGAGGACGGACGGAAGGACGGACGGACAACGAAGTCTCTGCAATAGGGTTCCCAGTGGTACCCTTTGGGTCCGGAACCCTATGAAAAACAACAAGTGTAGCAATTTTGTTTATACGACAACCGCACACTTTGATAGTTTGCCATAGAATGAGATAAGTTTATTTTCAATATTTTTGCTATGAGTCGGGCCGTAGTGGTCGGCATGGATCATTTCAGAAAGCGAATTGCGTTTAGGAATCATATGCAAAAATCCTTCTTGTTTTCCATATTTTTTGGGGAAGCTATGCATTTCAGGCAATTTTTTATATGTTCCTTTTACTTTCTGTTTGTATTAGGGAACCAGTAGCTTTTGAAATTAAGTCTACGACTTTATCGACTCATACATGACCCATCTCATTGTGATATTTGTAAAGTATGTGCTCTTCCATTGATTCCAGGACATAAAATTGAAAGTAGTGACCTTGTTTTCTATAAACTACATTTATTTCGTATTGGCTTTGTACACTTTTTTGTAGGAATTCTGTGGCAAAGCTTTTTGTCCTTTGCCTGGCCAATTACTCGATTTTCTTCAAAAGTATTGGTTTCGACTATTATTGTAGTATATTTGTGTTTCTGCTAAGTGCATCTACATACTGCATCCGTTATCCGGATCTATGTTCCATTGTATAATCATAGTTCTAAAGCTCAAGAGCCCATCTTGCTATTCTAGGATTTAGATTTTTTTCTATGTAATGTCATCGTTAAAGAATTGCAATCTGTGTATATTTTAAAAGTTATTCCGTGGAAATAAACCCAGACTCTTTTTAAAGCATAAATAATCGCTAGTGTTTCTAGTTCAGAACTATGATGCTTGGATTTTGCCTGTGTTGTTCGTTTGGAAAAATGGGTAACAGGTTGGAACAGGTTATATCTTTTGTTTCGCATTAAGATGGTTCCGAATCTAATAGAGCTTGCATCGCAATGGAGTTCTGTTTCGTTTATAGCTAATATTGGGGAGTCTAATAAATTTTTTTTTTGAAACATTTAAACTCTACTGGACCAAAGTTGAATTTTTTGTCTTTCCGAGTTAAATCATACAAAGGTTTGTCGAAAATAGGAAATTCTTTTATGAACCGCTGAAAGTATGAGCATAACCCTATGAAGCTTTGTACTTCATGAACCTTTGTTGGTACTTTGAAATTTTTGATTGCCTCTAGTCCATTTTCGTCCGCCTTAATTCCATTGCCTGTTTTGGTGTATCCTAGATACTTGACTTGATCTTGTAAGAATTCGCATTTTTCAATTCTGAGTTCACTAAAAATTTCTTGTAAAATAGCAAAATGCTCTGTCACGTCTTCGGTTGCAATTAATATATCGTCTAAATATATTGCTACTTTTCCACTTTTTACCATGTCTGCAAATATTTTCTTAATAAATCGTTGAAAAGTGGATGATGCATTTCTAAGACCGAAAGGTATTCGTAAGAATTCACGTTATTCATACGTTACGTTGTTAATTAAATTTGTAGTATTTGTAATCGGTATTACTTTTTCTGCCAGAGATTTTTTGGTTGATTTTGTGGTATTAATATAGCTTTGTAACCTGCTTAAAAATCTCCTCAAAGAATTACAGGAAAGCCCGAAGAGTTATCAGCCACTACATACAATTCAGTATTTATTGTTTCAATATTAACTTCAACAGTACGAAAAACGTTTCGTTTTAATTTTAGATGGAGCGTAAGATTTTTTAATGAAACTTATTGGGCTTCTCGAATCAAGCAGGCACTCTATGAAAAAACGTGTATTCATTTTAGATTTTAAAGTAATTAAATAATACCTTACTTATTCATTGCTATGCTGGGATACGACAGTCTTCTTGTAGTTGCTGCAGTCTTTAGCACGATGTTCAAATTGACCGCACGCATAACAGCCTTACGTCGTGGTTTACGACACTCTGCCGCCATATGCCTAGTATTGTTGCAGTTGAAGCACTTCGTGGTTCCGGGGATACCACTATTGGGTTTGGCGTCATTTTCAGGCGAACTGTAGTGGTTCGGTTGTTGTCCGGGATGTTTCTGATGACGGTTAGGCTGATTCTATTGTAATTGCTCAATTCCTTTGAAGGTTAATAGCATTTGCTCCTTTGACTTGTAATTTTGCATTTTAGCCTGTGTACGTAGCTGAAAGTTTGAAATGCCCTCGATGAGGCAGTCCAAAAAACCATCTTCTTCAATGTCAGGCCGTGTGACAAGATAAATTTGTCGTTGTAATAGTCGACAAACATTCATTCTGTCTTCCATTCTGTTCTTCGAATTTGCGTCGTATCTATATTTTATCTTCTTTTATCTGAAACATGTCTTTAAGTTGACGCACAAGATCGTCAATGTTTGTATCATGGTAGTGCAAATTTAGAATAGAGCCACGCTTTTGCAGTCCCTTCTAATTTGGTATCTAAAGGGTACATCCATCTCAACACATGCTGACATCGTTAAACGTTATTACTTTTTTAACATTGCGGTTCATCTGTATACTTCCGTTGTCTAAACGCGCACCGTCAACTATACAAGCTTCGAAGTCCTCTTCGTTAGCTTCTTGCGCGGTGACGTCGAGAGTTGTTTCTCCAGAGGGAAATGTGTTTGCACCGATTCCTGGTGCAGCAACTAATTCGGTTTCTGTTGTCCGATTGATACACTCTTTTAACCATTCTGAAGGTACGTTATTAAGGGGTTTCGCTAACACTGCTTTGTTCCCGGTTAAAACAATCCGAGAGATTCGCAATAACGCTTCAGTTGGTCGCGCAAAAAAAAAAAATAAAAATGCAATTGCTATATGCTTTTATAAGTTGGAATTTAACAATTTATCTATCCGCTAATATTATAAATTGTCATTATGAGTCCGTCCGTCTAACACCAGCACGATGTGCTCCCATGAGAGTCAGACTCAGTCTGAACTAAAGAAAGAAATTATTATCCAAAGCAGTCCAGCACAGTTATTACCAATTTGCTGTGTACCGTTTTCCCTTCGCTTTATTTTGCATCCGTTATATCGGTATTGCATAGCCTATCACAGCCCTTCAGTTGAAAACTTTGTCTTTCCAACTGTTACCATGACTTATAAATATAAATTAATAAATTTTATTGTTTGTTTTAATTATGTATTTGTAAGTATTTATAAATACATATATTAATTATTTTTACACTGTTTATTTATTTATACACTTAGGGTCTTCATTCTTTCGTTACAATATACACAATGTTTATTTAACACACAATTGTGTGAGCGCACTGTTTTCATTTTTCTGTGTATCAGTGTGAATCAGCTGTTTTCGTATTTGGAAATGTAAACAAACAATTTAAAATGCCAAGAACAAACGAGAAAAAGAAATTAATTGAAATCAGTACAGAATATGCTATAAATAACTTATTATACTTGACATTGTTTGCTGACCACGATGGTAAGATGTAATATATAATAAGAAAATAAATATCTTCATTTACGTTATTTACCATTATTTAGAAGATACAAGTAAATTGGAAGATGAAATCTCATATTCACACATGTAAAGAAACCCTTGAAAATACCCTTGATTTGGCAGACTTGTCCATTCTTTAATAATTCACTAAGTTGGCAGGCCGCAGTATACGAGGTTTACTCTACTCAATCGTATACTATGCGATATATACACTAAATAAACGCCAAATAAGCGTAAGAGTGAAGACCCTAACTGTTTATTTATTTATATACTATTTATTTATTTGCTGATACTTAGCATACCGACTCAAGTACAAATTAACATTAGCAAACCGAACTATTTATATAAAGTAAACAAGAAACAACAGAACGATTTACATTGGAACATAGTGGAAATGAAACGATAGAATTGTTTCAACATAGACTAATTTTACAAATATTTTTATCTTAACAATAATTTGCTTAAGGGGGTATTCTGGTCTAGAAAATTGAAAAAATCGATTTGGCTCTTAAAAGGATTTTTCAAAATTCGAAATATTTTGGGAGATATAGCTGATTTTGTGACGTGGCATCTAAGCCGGCCGAGCGGAGTGATCACACAATGAACGGCAGACATGAGGATTCATTCTTTCCAAAAATTCTTTTATATCTGAGTAATACATGTGCACTTTTAAATTTCCATATAAAAGCCAATATTATTATCCGAGTTATTCTACTGGAAATCTTTCTCAAACTTCAAACGCGTTTTTCTCAAAACTCCTTTTTTTGAGGTGGTTGACATGATATCTCAAGTTCTATCTGACCGATTCCTTTGAAATTTTGTGAGAATCTTCTTTATACAAATTCGTAAAGGTCGAAAAACAGGGGTAAAAACAAATTTTATTTTTCAAGTGGACGCCATTTTTTTAAATTTTTGTTTTTTTTTTGTTTTGGCTGAGGCACAAACGATAGCGACATCTTTACTGATTGAGAATTTTTTTTTCTTTGTTTGATTTAGATGACTACAAGGGTTGAAATCATGTCAACCAGAGAGCACCCTTTGAATGGCAACCCCCACCAGCCACTCATTGGATGAATTTTTGATTTTTTTTCTTTTTTAAATTTTTTTATATACTTTAAAAATCAATAAACATTATATAAAAAAATGGATGCAAAAAATGTTTTTAATTTTTTTTTTATCCTAGTTTGAAAAATACCCAAAAACTGGGGCTCTAGACCAGAATACCCCCTTAATACCAAGAAACTAAAGAAACATACAGAAACCAAATGACCAAATTATTGTATATCTTGCTATTAATTTGTGGTATTTACTTGCGCGGAGCAAGTTATTAATTATTCCGTCTGCATTCTATTGCCTCCGTGGGAAGCAATACCACGTCAGCTTATTTATTTTGGCTGTGGAGATTGTTGTGTTAACTTTTCCCCTCCTAAATGAGGGACGTCCGCGGACCTCTAAACTGTTTTTAAAATGTTCTCTACAGTTCTTGCTGCGGCGGCTTTTCTCCTTCTCCTTATGATGAAAATGGCAGGTATTAGCAAGGCACCGATAACAAGAATAGTGACCAAACGACCTGACGTTACGACCATTTTAGTCTGGAATCCTCTGTTGAGGTCCTCCATCAACTGTCGGTTCTCCAGGGTATGGTGTCTTAGGTAGGGCAGGCTGAGCATCTCGTCATCCTTTCAACCTGGCCGCAGAGGAGGCGCATTGGCAATATTGATTTTAAAATTGTCTCTAAAGCATGAATTAATGGTATTAGAATTCAGCGACTTCTCATTATCGCAAAAAATTGTCTTAGTTCCAGAGAAGATGTTCAGTAGTTGCAGGACACACGGTTTTATATCAATTATAGTGCGCGAGGGTATCAGCTGAACTACTGCAAATTTTGAGAATTTGTCGATACATGTCAGAAAGTATTTGGAATTTGTGGAGTAAATATCCACATGAAGGATTTCCCCCAAAAGAGTTGAAATGGGTGTTTTTCCAATTGGGTGTTTAATTGGGTGCCTATCGTACTTCGCCCTACAACAGATCCTACAGTTAGCTACCACCTCCATAGTCGTTAAGTATTTGCTTGACGTTCTCTTGTGAGGCCCTGTGAGCTCTGTTATGTTCTTGGTTTACGATTTCTAATTGCTCGTCAGGATTGAAGATGTCTGCTACAAATTTTGTTGTGTGACGAAAAGCGGTGGTTGGAAATAAGTTTACCAGATGGTGTTGATTTTTTGCTAATAAGGATAACTTGCAATGAATAGCATTGACTGCGTCAGTGTTTACCACTTCCAATAACATCTTAAAACACATCTTTCATTATCGGGAGAAACCAGATGGTGACTAGACTTATTACCGAATATTATGAATGTCCTTTTTTACGGATATTGCCCATAATCTAGAATAATTTGATTCCTGTAAACGTTTAGTGGCTTTGACACCGACTCCACAGTGTAGGTTAATGACTTTTCGCTATGGATTATCGCCCGATCTGCTCGAGTTCAGGCTCTAAGGAGTTGATAAATTGACGAGACAGAGCATCTGCCATCAGATTGTCTTTTCCGGGTTTATAGTGCAAGTTGGCATTGTATCCCTCAATAAAGGCCTTCCATCGAATTATCTTTGGGTTTGGGTTACGATCATACACTGCGAAGGTTAGTGTCTGATGATCGGTGAAAATATTTAATTCCCTTACACCGTGCAGGTAATGCCTAAGCGTCTTCAAGGCCCAATCTATTGCTAAGAGCTCACGTTCGTTTGTAGCAGTGTTCCTCATTCTTATTCAAAGAGAAAGCTGTCTTTTCTCGGTCCCGCTCTACGAGCTCGATTTGGTGATCCAGAGTCGAAAAGAGGGTTGAATTACCTAGGTTATTTAGAATCACCCCCACATTCGGAATGGGTATCATCAATGGTTGTACTATTCAACTTCCTAAAGTCGATAACGAGCCTCTTCTTTCTTACCCCGTTTTCATCATAGCTTTTTTTGTCCACCGCCCATATTGGGCTGTTATACGGTGACCTCGAGGGTCGAATTATTCCGTTTTCTAATAATTCCCTAATTTCTGATTTCACAAAGTTAGCCACACCCAGTGGGTATGGGTAGAATTTTGCGTACGTAGGTTCGTTATCCCTTGTACGAATTGTTGCCACGACATTTGTGGTGTAAGGTAATTTCTCACTCGGGTCCGCGAAGACACCCGAAATATTTTTTATAACCCTCTCAAAGCTAGTTTCTATATCAGCTGGAACTGACTCGACGTGTAGCTGGAAATGACTAACATCGTTACCTTTTTCGAAGTAAATTTTTTCTAACCCTGAGTCAAACTCGAGTTGACCCTTTCTTTCGGACATTGTTAAGTAAATCGAGGCCTATTATGCCGTCGAACAATTTCAAATCCCGCAGGACTAAGAATTCAGTGGTCACACCAAATAAGTGCACCTTGCACTTCTGTGTAACAGTGGTAACCCCGTGTATCGGCTTCACGGAGAAATTCATATCGACAGGGAGAATTCCTTTTAAGCCCTCTAGAGGCCTGATATATATTTTGGAAACTCCTGCGTCGATAAGTAATTTTATCTCTTTAACTCAGGGCAGGAGTGACTTACCCCTAAAAAATTAATCGAGTCATTGACCTCGTAATCTTCCAAGACATCTGCTGCGGATTCAGCTGCCTCCTCATAAGAGCACTCTTGGTCATACTGGAATCCACTTCCATAGGTTCCGGGCGATGTTGATTATTAGCATGGGGGCCATATTGGACCTAATTACCAAAGCCCCCTTGACGGAAATTAACGTTACTATTTCTTTGCCAACCGTTTCGGCCATTCCAATTCCTCATTTGATGTTGGCCATTTTGACCGTTTCCATTTCCCTGTTGATTAACGCTCCTACTCTGCCTAACAAAATATGGGTTCCTTTGGGTAGCTGAGCTATTTCTATTATTAGCATCGGAGAAATCCTCCCTTTCTGTTTTCTGATTTGGTTTCTTTGCAGTTTCGGCCGCCCTATTCGCGAAACTAGTGGCAAACACATACCGTTCGTGGTTTGCATCCACTTCTTGAGCGAGAGCTAAGGCGGTAGGTAAATCTTTAGGCTTCGCCGCGAACAGTATATCACATAAGGGTTACCTGAGGCCTGAAATAAAAACCCTAAGGGCATCGGCCCTATATTTTGCATTTATTGCTTCAGAAATTTCTGTGTCATAGCTCATTTTGGTTTTATTGGCCAAGGCAGACAGTTTTTTCTCCACCTCGTCATAAAAATCGAATACATGAGAGGAACCCTGCCTTAATGTTGATAACTCGTCCTCTATCTATATATTTTCCTTTTATCTGAATACGTTAAGTCCAGACGAGCTATGTTGGCCTCAAAATTTAACACCGTACTAAACGAGGATAAGAGTGCATCGGCACTCCCTCTTATTTTGTTATGCATACTCGTAACAGCTTGGTAGTGCCTCGAACTACCATTATGGTTTTTAAAAGGTTCATACGCGTTGTGCGCAACTTCGCGCCAAGATACATAGAAATTTGGTTGTCCAGAGAATTCTGGTAACGACTTTATGACTTCGAGTGATTCATCACACGATATTCCTGGCTCAATTTTAATTCTTTCATAGGGTCGAATTACTTGACTTAGGACTTGATAGTCCTTGACCTTTTTCTTTTAGGTCCTTAACTATTCCCTCGAATTCCCTCCTTTGCACTGAAATGGCGTCGGTCACCACCGCATTATCTATTCTAGAATTTTGTTCTTCACTCATGGTTAGATCTTCTAAAAGAACACTGTCTAAAGCGGATCTAATGTCACAAAATTCATCCATCAACGACGCCAAACACACACTCACTCTCGCACAGTTTATAATTATCATTAATTTAATCTCAAAAAGAAAAGAATTTCATTCTTTTTTTTTTTTTTAAATAACGAGTAATTCAACTTACATGATTCTCATTTCATCCTCCATTTAGTGGTTATCGGTCTCTGTGCTCGTTACCGCTGTAGTTTTCCTTGTTGATGATGTTATTGTTGATTGTTGTTGATGTGTAGTCCTGATGTTAGTGTATGGATTTTTTTGGAGTAGAAAATTGAAATCGTTTATGTTATAATTTTGACACAATTTCTTGAGGGAATTATCCAGTCTTTGTAGATAATGGTTGTTGGAGAAAATAAAGTGTTGGGTCATAAAATGTCATGTTTATGCAAACAGCTATTTTTTTATTTTCTTTTATGCTTTGTTCTTATTAGTTTAAGTCATTGTATTTTGTTGTCTTAAAATTCAGTTCAATATAGACAGCATTCGAAAGCATTTGATTATCTAAATCAGTACACCCCCGCAACTATGACAACCAAAAAACGCTTTGATTAGACATTTTTGGCGCCCAACGTTGGGCAAGTGTAGTGTAATTTGTGTTTCGTGTGCGTCTGACTAACAGCCGCTTGATTCACTCTAGTTGCAACAATCATAGCTGTTGCCATAGCCGACAATCATAGTTTTTGCCGCTCTGTCTACGCCTCGCGTGAACAAGCAATCATAGCTTCTGCCGGTACCGACCCTTCGCTGTCGTCAACGCATCCAACATTTGTGGCTCTGTCGACCCCTCGTGTCGACAAGCAATCATAGCTGCTGTCGTTACCAATTTCTGGCTGCAGTCAACGAAATCATTATTTATTGCTGTTACCGTTACTTGGACAGAAAAACATTCTGTCCATTCTGTTCTCACACTGCATTTGACTTGTTTTGAGTTCAAGGTCAAATTACACAAGTTCCACTCAACGATTGTCGATTGTGCTGTCAATACAATCACAATACATAAAATTGTCTGTTAAGTCTGGTCAATTCACTCAAGGAATACATTGTGACTAAATTGGAGACATTGAAACAGCAACGTACGACTATTCTTAGAAGCATTACAAAGATTCGCAACATCGTTGACCTGGTTCAGAGAACTAACAGGATCATGCCATCGGAGCTGAGCTGTAGGCTTGGAATTTTAGAAAATCAAATCATGTCTGTCCTAATTGACATTAAACAGCTGGATTCTGAAGAGAGAAACCGAGATATACGCGGATATCTGGAAGACATATATGTCTCGATCAAAATGAGCATCATAGGTGGATGGCTATTCGACCGCCGTGAAGTATCCTAGATTGGTATTGCAAATTGTCAATGGTAAATATGCAGAGTATAAAAATTTTATAACTTCATTCAAACATATAATTGATAATCAAATGCATTTAACAAATATCGATAAGTTTAATCAATTACTCAGTTGCCTCCGAGGAGAAGCTTTTGAAACTGTTAGAGCCTTTCAGATCACCTCTGAGAATTACCCAAAGGTACTCGAGCGCTTGAGAATGCGATATGATAATCCGAAATTGGTATTTTTGGGCAACATAAATTCATTATTCAGTATAGCATCAATCAGCAAACAAAATGGGCAGCAACTGCGTAGTCTTATTGACAATGCAGCAGCATTGTACAATTCATTGTTATCAATTAGTAACGAATCACAAATCGCTCATGCACTGCTCATTTCAATCATTCTTGATAAGGTTGACCAAAATACCAAGTGAAATGAATCGTTGGACTTTGTCGACATACCAACGTGGGACAGATGCGTTCAGGTCATTAAACGATACTATCAGTTCTTGGAGTCTACCAGCAAACCGCAGGCGCCTACTTCCGCAGCTCACACTCAACAATCTTTTGGGAAGCAACGCAACCAACTATTGCCTCGTCAGTGTCATGTGTTTAGTTACTCGACGTCAATTTGTCAAATCTGTTCTAGCAACGATCATAAAATTTTCGAATGTGCTCAGCTATAGGAAAAGTCCTTACATCATCGTTATGAAACAATCAAACGGCTTGTCCTTTGTTTGAATTGTCTAAGCAAGGGACATCAAGTGGCTAAGTGTCCATCAAAACAAAGATGTCGCACTTGTACTCGATCAAATAATTTTGATGATGCTGGTCAAAGATACGCAAGGTGGGCCGAGCTCTCTTAGATTCGTGCTCACACGTGAATGTTGTGTCTAAAACGTTTGTGCAATCACATCACCTCTCACGAAGTAACCAAGAAATGCAGATTCACAGTATTGGTGATACACAAATAAACATTAGGTTTCATAGATACACAACAATTAAATCACGTTTTGCAAAAATTATATTACAGGATTTGTGGTTGCAAAAACTACAGTGGGACGGATCGGCCCCTCAAAACGAGCATCACGATTGGCAATGCATACTAACGTCATTTCAGTTGCGCACCATGCCGCAATATTTTTTACAATTAAATAGAAAGAGTTTAGAACTGCATGGATTCTGCGACCCATCCATACGCGCTTATGGCTGTTGTTTTTACATACATACACATCATGTTATGGGTGGCGCCAACTAGGAAGTTGTCGTTTCCAAAATTGCAATTGTTCACATCTGCTACAACAGCTTTACATCAAGACAAGATTCGCAGACGAACACTGCACTACATACTTGTGGTGTGATTCCCAAATCGTGCTGCATTGGATTCAGCAACATTCTGTTACCATATCTACTTTCGTGGGCAATCGTATTTCTGACGTAAAAGAAGCGACAACAACTGGCCACCGGTGATATATTCCGACTAGATATAACCCAGCTGATGTGATTTCAAGAGGATGCACCGTATTGAAGTTACAAGCATCCAACTGGTTTATCGGATCTGAATATTTTATACAATATCATCATACTTGGCCAGGTAACAAAACCTATGAACGGGACATGGATATTGTCGACCGGGAAAAGCACAAATCATCATTCGTCACTACTAGTTCAACAACTATTTGCTTGAAGCAGTACATAGAGATAGTTGTCATCATTGTACCCAGCAAAGTTGTCTGGTTACTTCGTTTCAAAAACACAAACAAAACAAAAAATACTTTTAGTAAATCATAAAAATCGCAAACATAAATTTGACATTTGTAAATGCTCCTTTCATGTTTGTAATTTACAATAAATAAAAGTGACTACAATAAAAATGTTGTATTGTAAGTCATCCTGTATTTTAGTTATACGTCCTTATATGAATTTATAATGTTTTATGTTCTATTAACTACATATGATCAATCATGAAAACGTATGATGGCATCTCGTTAAGGCAATCAGAAACGCTGGTCAAACGAATACCTGAGTGAGTTGCAGAATCAAACAAAGTGGACCAATGGGAGGATGCCTTGAGAAACATTGTGATCATACATGAAGAAAACAAAACCACCGCAACAATGGATCCTGGGTCGTATCGTATCTTCTACCTTAAGACAATAAAGTACCCGGAATTTGTCATTTAAATTGCCCGCGTTAAGTATTTTTAGGTTTTTTTTTTTTTTGGATGTTACAATAGTAGGACTGTCCTTATTTACTATGCCATGATGATGATTGTGCTTTGATCGTTTTCAATAAGAGTTTTTAAAATTTTGTTTCAATGCTGTAATTTTTTTTTTTTTTATTGTAATCTTCGATCTATATAGCTTTTCTTAACGCTTTCTTACTTTATTCTTTCTCACTGTAATAATACCATTTTTCTTTTGTGCTTCATAATTTATTAAATTTTGATTATAGAATTCTTAATTTTGTATTAACTTATTTTTTAACTGATTGTGCTTTGATCTTTTTTTTTTTTATATTTTATAAATACAAATTTTGTGGTTTTCCTCTTGCTCTTATACAATATACAAATTTATCGAAAAAATGTGTTTGTGTCAATGTGAGATAATTTGTTTTTGATTCTTTTTTCTTTTGCTTTAAATTGTGTGGTGTGAGGGAAAAAATTATATTTATCTTAATTTACTTACAATATATTGATTTTTTTTTTTTTATTTTAAAATCTTCTACCCTGGAGGGTCCCTTAGGATTCACAGAGTTGGAGTTAATTATACCACAATTGCGGTGTTTTAATTTGAGTTATAATAATTTTTTATCGAACTGAAACTTGAACACTATCAGTTTCCAAGAAAGGTGCAACACATTTGTCGGAACCAGCTCATTCGGACTACTAGGGGCGGTACCTCCCATATAAAACTCCCATTTGAATACTACAATGAAATATTCACTGCGTCCCGTGAAAAGTATTTCATCTTCGGCATAGTCGAAGATAACGTCCTTTCTTGTTATTATTAATATAATGCTTTGTTGTATTCTGACGTGTAGTAACAAATCATTTACGCCTAAATGCCGTACTGTAGTATGTTGCTTATGTGATAATGCGGCCCATGTTGCTTGTGCGGCTATTAATTAAAGAATAGCTGATATTATTGACCAAAATATCGGCCTTCGTTGGTTTTGTCATAATTGCCGGTCCGATGAAATAGATTTTCGAAAATCTGTTACGTGAATGCGTACTGCTTACAATGATCTAGCAAAAGACTTTAGGTGCTTGAATGATAAGTTCATTGCTTATGATAAGTCTTTCAAAGATCTGAGATCCTTTATTTATCGCCTAAGAGAAAGGCGTCATTCACCAAAATCAAAAACTTCTTTGACACTTTCCCTCCCTATCTATCCATCTACCCCCACTATTTCTACACCTACCCCTACTATTTCTACACCAACACCTACCTTTACTACACCTATGGAACAGTTGAAGCCACCGGTGCTCAATGTAGCACACTATCATAAGAATTCTTATGTATCTGTTGTGCAGCATGTACCGGCAGAAACACTGCCTACTTGCTTAACCCGCGTGCCTCGATTGGCTCTAAGGAGCTTGTCGCCTAAATCTATTTTTATATCTAGTTTAGCTGAGGATACCTCTGAAGTTGACGTTAATCACTATCTTTTATCTAAACTGTCAACAATAAATGATGTGCATATTGTTAAATTGAAATTTTCATTTAAAAGGACAATTTCGTCAGATAAAATTTCTAATCCTTCTGAATATAGTAGTGAACTGTTAGATCCTAACTTTTGGTCGGCCGGCTGTGTTGTGCATGAATTTAATTTTAAAAAGTGAACAAACACCGGTGTCATTGCCAAACCCCCTCCAACAATTTCTATAAAAAACTGATTTCTTGCCCCCCTCAAGCAGCCCTTCCTTTGGATCCATGAAACCTCAGTTTAATCATACATTTTCAAAATGTCAGAGGTTTAAACTCTAAATTGAATACATTACTCATCAATAGTTTCTCTTTTGATTCAGATATTATTTTGTTTGTAGAAATATGGCTTCGTCCAGATGTTCTAAATTCTGAATTACGTAACAACAATTACTCAACTTTTAGTAACTTTGTTTTTCCCCCTAATTTAGTTAGCTGGATTACATCTTATCTAACTTACAGAACCAAAAGAGTTATTTTTAAAACAGCTATATCAAAAACTATTCGTGTAACTTCTGGTGTCCCTCAGGGTAGCCACCTTGGTCCATTATTATACAATATTTTTATAAACCATTTGCCATCTGCCATAAAACATTCGAATGTTTTCATGTATGCTGATGAAGTTATGTTTATCTATTCCATCTCCGGTCCAACAAATGTTTCTTCAAGATAAATAATAATCACAATCTAGAACGTATCACACATTTTTGTGATCTAGGAGTCTGGATGGATTCAAAGCTGCATTTTGGCTGGCATATCGGCTGTATTATAAGTAAAGGTAGGGTATAAGGATACATTTGAAGAGTTTAATGGTCCTTACACTACTAACTTACTTTTCACATCTTTGGTTAGACCAATTCTTGAATATGCATCGTGTGTTTGGGACCCACAGTTTAAAAAGTATAGTGATAGTATTGAGTCCGTTTAAAAGCAAATTTTTGCTTTTTGCACTGCGTAACTTACGCTAGGATCCCAATCTTCCATCTTACCATAGCCGTCTAAAATTAATTCGCCTTCCTTAATTATCCAGTCGTAGAATTACTCTTGGTGTCGCATTCTTGCACAATCTAATTGTAGGCAGTATTTTTTCCCCAGCTTTACTTGGTAGTATAAACTTCAATGCTCCTTCTCGAGTTACAAGAAATTATACTCCTATACTTGTTAATACGTGTAAAACTACTTATTTGTAACATGATCCATTTCGTGTTTTATGTCAATCATACAACAATCTTCTAATCAACTAAAGTCCAATCTGTTATCTCACCTTAACAGATAGCATTCTTTGAACTGATCAACGTAATTTTGTTTCTTTTTTTCTCTTTTATTTTTTTAAAATTGTTGTTAAACTTAAAAAAAATAGCTTTTTAGTTTTATGATGCTTAGTTTAAATGGATGCTGACTTCTCGTCTGTAGCCACAAGTTAGTTCTAATAGTTTGTATTGCATGTTAACTCGCAGTAACGAAGTGACTTGTGATCGATACCAATCATGTCAATTTTTAGTAGACCCCACCCAGCTCCGCGGGCTTTGGGGGAAAGTGACGTGTACAGTAAGAGAGTAGAGAGTATATTGTTCCTATTACCAAGGTAATAGAAACTAAGGTCCAAATTTATACGAAAGACTACAGTTCTGTAACCAATTGCCTTGCACTAAGAGAAACTATTATTACTACGCTAAAAGTGGTAAAGGGCTGGTAGTTGTAATGAACCCTCTGCTGATTGTAACATATAAAGCGAAAAAAGGGTTTGAGGTCAAAGTAGTGGTGAATATTTAATAAAAATAAAATTCCACAGCCATTGTAATTGAGTTGGGCCCAAGTTTCAGCATATAAGACTCATGCGGTTTTGCATGAAACCGCAACCCGTATACTTAGTCGAGATAATTCTGATCTTTGAAAATGCAGTAACTGTGGGGGTAATCATACAGCCAATTATAGAGGTTGTCCTGTATATAACGAGTTGAAGAACCGTTTGCAGTCACAAAAAAATTCCGCCCGTTTTAGCCATGAGGCTATCAATACAGAATCAACGACGGTTATGTGTCCACCACCTAACATTCCTTTAACTTCAAATGTGTCGTATGCAGGTGCTCTGCGCTTAGGTGCTCAGCAACAAACTGCGAAAATGATTGTGAAGCCTAAGGCTCCAACGTCTCAACATAATGAACCAATGTCACAAGCTACCCCAACTCAAAATGCGTATAATGAGCCAATGTTCTAGTGAAACTATTACAGACTCTGAATGAATCAATCTTAATGATGCAAAACTCTTTTCACGAGATGATGAAAATCTAAATGAAAATTTTGGATAAGTTAAATTCCCCATAATGGCTCATTTAAAAATAACTTATTGGAACGCAATTAGCGTTTCACAACACAAACTAGAGTTGATGAAGTATCTAGAGGACAACAATGTAGTTGTGATTTTAGTCTGTGAAACTCATTTGACTAGCAAAAACATCTTCTTTATACCAGACTACTTAGCTTATACAGCAAATCATCCGGATGGAAAGGCTCATGGTGGTATATGCATTATTATAAGAAAGCGTATTAAACACCAGACTCATCTAATTATCTACAAGCAACTTCGGCTCGGATGCAAATGCGTCATGGTAATCTGACGTTATCTACTGTACATTGTATATACTCCACGATATTCAATATTTGCAGATGTGTTTAAAAATTTCTTTGGAGAACGATTTTTGGCGGCCGGTGACTACAATGCTAAACACACTTATGGGGGTTCTCGTTTAGTAAACCCAAAAGGCCGGCAACTTTACAGCTCTCTTGTAAATTGTAAAAACAAGCTATACTTCATTTCTCCGGGTAGGCCTACATACTGGCCGGCGGATCTAAGAAAAACTCGCGACATTATTGACTTTGATATCACAAAAAATATACCTTGAAACCTCATTGTTACGACGCAAATTAAAAAATCTATTATTCGCTTTGTGCCCACTGTGCTAGCTCCGTTATTTTGTTTGTTCCTTTTGCTTTCATTCTCGTTGCGACTTGAAATTAGTACCTTAGCTTGTCATAAGCTCAGTCAAATGCAAGCAAGAGAAACGACAGGTAGTGAACCGTCGCCGCACTACGCGCCAAAATTTAAAATATCTTTGCATTCTAAGATATTTGCATTCTGAAATATTTGTAGATTCCAAGATATCAACATTCGAAAATATCTTTGGCATTCTAAGATATTGGCATTTGGATAAAATACTTCGTGTATTTAATCGGACTTCATTCCTTTACACTGCGTAAGTTTTGAGTTTTCATTAGAATTGATTATAACAATTGATCATTAGCTAAGTGGCTATGGACATTAGTGAAATTGGTCAAACTGAAATCTGTACCAAACCGCAACAGGTGACAGTTTTAAATTCCCTATATCAGAGTGCTGTTATAAATCAATATGGAAATGGGAAAAGAGAATGATGGAAATGATAGTGGTAACGGAACCAATAATGTTAACGGGACCGCGTCAGAGTCAGAAGATCGAAGTCCCAGAAGTAGGCAAAACCAGCACGTGTATGTGCCGCTTAGTGAAACTTTTCAAGCCATTGGATCCATTCTAATGCACGTAAATTTCAACAATTTGTATCACTTCGAATAGGCGAGATTTTGGAAGGGTCCGAGGTAAAAGAATGGTGCTGGGTGCCGTCTGCACAAAACGTAGCTAATGATGGCACAAAATGGTGTAGGACGCCAGAAATAAATGGGACGATTCAATGGTTTCATGGGCCAACATTTTTAAATTTAAACGAGTCGCAGTGGCCAACAACACAACTAAGCAATCAAAATAAAGCTATCAATTTGCTGTATCATGCTGAAGAGGAACCGGCATACAAGTCATCTCTGGTGTGTGTTTTGCCCGACCCACAAAGATTTAGTAAATTAGAGAAGTTGAGAGTAGCACAAAGTTTCGTGTTCAGATTTTTACACAGAGTGGTTCAAATGGCCTGCGGAAAGCTCTTGATGATTTTGTTGAAGCTGAAATACACCTATGAAATGGATGTTGTGTTCATACGTATCTGCCAAAAAGAGATGTTTACTGAAGAGACCCACCTTTTGAAATGTGGTACAGCAGTGGTCAATCGCAAAAGCGCACTTTTCAAGTGTTCCCCGTTTTTGGATGACTTCGGTGTGATGCGAATACGCGGTAGAATTGATGCTATTGAGGGAGTCGCAGTCAACGTGAAGCAACCAATTATTTAGCACCGACGTCATAGAATTTCGTTTTTGATAACAGAATTTTATCATCGAACTTACCACCACTTGCATAATGAGATTGTCGTAAATGAAATGCGCCAGAAGTATTGGATTGCTGGTTTGCGTGCATTGGTGAAAGTAGTGGCGCGAAGTTGTCCAGCATGTCGTATAAGAAGATCTAGACCGAATTCACCAAAAATGGGAAGCTTGCCCATTGAGCGTCTTTCACCACATACTCACCCGTTTACATATACTGAAGTGGATCATTTTGGACCTATGTTTGTTGCAGTTGGTCTACGTCAAGACAAACGGTGGGTCGTTTTGTTTGAATGTCTTACTATACACGCAGTCCATATGGAAGTGGTACCATCACTCTCAACTGATTCCTTCTTAATGGCACTAAAGTTGTTCGTATGTCCACGTGCTCTACCGCGTCGTATGCTATCTGACAATGGTACCAGCTTCCGAAAGGCAAGCAGGACTTTGAAAGATGATATCGAACGCATATCAACGTCTGCAGTGGAGATACAGTATCCAGAAATGGAATTTGTGTTTAATCCACCAGGAGCAACCCACATGAACGGAACATAGGAGCGAATAGTACGTTCTACAAAATCGATATTAATTGAAATTTTACCAAGGATGATGAGGCGCTCACACCGAATTACTTTTTGGTTGGTAGCTCTAGTGGTTTTCGCGAACAAGGTTGCATGGAACGTACAGGACCAGAGTCAGCTAAAGGATTTCGAGTCTCATCTCAACTAGCTGATCGGTTTTGGAGAAGGTGGCTCCGGGAATACTTGCCCACACTAACTAGGCGTACAAAGTGGTTTCAACCATCTTCTGTCCCAATTGCTGTTGGTGACGTCGTGATCGTGGTGGACGACAATAATAAGCGCAATTCATAGGCGAAAGGTATGGTGTTAGATGTGCATCGGGTGAAGGATGGAAAAGTGCGAAGTGCCGTACTGCGTACTGTTGATGGGATCGTGATCTGCCCTGCCGTAATGCTCGCTAAATTAGACGTAGGAGAAAAGGGTAATACACAGCTCGGTGGAGCAAGTGAATTAAGGGGTGGGGAATGTTCCGACGCAAATTAAAAAATCTATTATTCGCTTTGTGCCCACTGTGCTTGCTCCGTTATTTTGTTTGTTCCTTTTGCTTTCATTCTCGTTGCGACCTGAAATTAGTACCTTAGTTTGTCATATTTTAGCGATCATCTTTGCACACTGGAATAAATATAGCAAGAAATAATAAGAAATTAAATTTCTTGTTTTTCTTCAAATTGGACGCTCAAAGAAGTCTCTATCGGCGCCGCACTATGCGCCAACACTCATATCAGCAGTTACTCATTATGAACTTTCATCCGATCACTCACAAGTTGGGATCATTTTACTCGATTTTCCAATAGTTGAGGATCGCCTTTTTAGACTTATATCTAATAAAACTAATTGGTTGCAATATAAAAAGTATATTAGTTCTCACATAGAAATTGCACCTGCGATCAACTCTGAAAGTGATATCGACAAATCTGTTAATGAATTAAGTGTCGTATTGGTAGCTGCAGCTGAGGTATCAACGCCTGCAATTGTTGCTCTCAAATTCAGCAGAAAATCTTTCTTAAAAAGGGAAATTGAAGAGCTGGTTGCTTCTAAACGACGATTGAGAAGAGAATGGCAACAGCACAGAGCTAAACAAAGGCTAAAACCTGCAACAAAAAAACTAGCCAAAGCACTTTTAAGCGACCAGCTCGAGACAAAAAGGTGCTTTATCTATAATCTATCATCCACAAACAATATACTTCATTTTGGAAAGCACAAAAATCGCTAACAACTCCTGTGGAACTGGAGACATAACCGGAAGTTGTTCACGGTCTGATGAAGAGAAGGGTAATGTATTTGCCAACCATCTGGAGCACAAGTTCCAATCCAATCTACCGACAAACAAATTTGTGCTTCCTCAGTAAATATGTCTCCATTAAAAACAAGCTCAAGTGAAATTGAATCTATTATAAGGACTCAACTGAATCCGAAAATAGCCAGCACTATGATAGAATCGTGCCAAAAATGATAACTGAACTTCCAAACGCAGTAATAGTTTTTCTCTCGTGTCTTTTCAATGCTATCCTTCGAATTAGGTACTTTCCAAAGTAATGGAAGAAATCGGTTATCATAATGGTTCCCAAGCTCGGGAAGGATAGGACATGTCCTTCTTCATATAGATCTATAAGACTGCTTCTATGTCTTTCTAAGCTATTTGAGAAGGTTCTTAAAGCCAAACTCAATCTCCATTTACAAACAAATAGTACAATCCCAGATCATCAATTTGGTTTTCGAGCAAAACATGGAACAATTGAGTAAGTCAAAAAGAGTTACTTCGAAAATGAGAACTGCCTTTGAACAACGCGAATATTGCTCAGCAGTATTTCTTGATGTAGCACAAGCGTTTGATCGAGTATGGCATGAGGGTTTGATTTACAAAATTAAACTTTTGCTACCCCAAACATAGTCCTACTATCCTACATATCAAATCGAGTGTTTGTAGTAAGACAGAAAAATTTCATTACAAATGAATGTATGATTAATTCAGGCGTTCCCCAAGGCAGTGTCTTGGGACCAACTCTATACATGTAATTCAATGCCGACATTCCAACAAGTAGTCAAATTGTTAATTCGACATTTGCTGATGACATGCCGCAATCAGTCGCCCCCGTTGCCCAGTTAAAGTTTCTGCAGGCTTGGATGTTCACTTAAAAGCCTTCAGGAGTGTTTATCCAATTGGAGAATTAAAGTCAATGAGGGGAAATGAAAGCACATTACATTTACATTGAACCTACGGACTTGTTCTCCAGTAACATTAAATGGTGTTACAATTCCTCAAACTCAAGTGGTAACTTATCTTGGCGTTCATCTGGATAAACGGCCCACCTGGCGGAAGCATATAGGAGCTAAAAAGATATATATAAAACCTACATCCGAACACACAAACATTACCTCTTATAATATTAAAATAGATAGTATATAGTATAGGTGTTAATGACTAAGATATTCTCTGTAGACAATGTTTGACGTCGTGTTATTGTTTGGTTGCAAAATGTAGTTTCTCGGGACTAGGAACTCGTGAAAAAACAATATATGGGCCGTGGGAAAAATACTCTTTTTCATAGGTCGATCCCAATCAAAGAGAATGTTTGACCCTGTTACTTATTAATAATAATCGTGAATCGATGTTTTCATGGGAAATTGCAGCCGTTTCAAAGATATTCGTGGGAGTCATTGGAATCCTCGGGATATTTGCCAGCTGGCGGGCTGCTGAACCGGTATGGATAGTCGCCATAATCAAATTGTCTTTCAGGTCTTTAGTGAGTAACCTTCTGCTGTTACACATGTTTGGAGGGCTTATATTCCTTAAATGCATGAAAGGAGTAGCGACTTTTAATGATAGTTCGTGAGGAGGCAAGCCAGACGGAATAAGGGAATTTATAAATTCTTGAGGAAAGTGGACTACATCGTCAATATTGGTGACTGTGTCAATCGCCTTAAATGTATTGATTTGGCCAGGGACTCTTTGTATAATGAGATTATTCATTCCTTGACAGTGTCATCCCTAGGCGATACTATTGCCTGGAAAACAATCAGTGAAAGTCTCTTTCAAGTCAATTATTGAGGCCCGATATACTGCTTCTATAAGATGCTACACACTGTGGACTATGTGACCTAGTGTCTCATTTAAAATGATTTCAGCAGAATCAGTAACTCATGGTACATTCATCCCACATTATAAGTGACTTGTGCTGGAACAATTTTCCAAGAGGTCTGTTTTGTCGTACAGAAAATACGGATTGTTGCTCCAGAGATAATGGTAGTTTGGATGTGGAATGTTCAGTTTCCCATCACTATTTTCTATACCACCATTTTAAAGGTTCAGATGGATATCAGGTTTGATGGATATTGTGGAATTGCAGCTTCTTTCAAAGTATTCTTCAAATGATTGTCAGTTTCAAGCAAAGCTCTATCTCGGCAAGCTACTCGATAAGTTTCTTTGACAATTCTATTTACAGTTTTAGGTCATTGAATGAGGCTGGACCGCGTACATTATGCAATAACATTCTGAGATGATGGCACTCAGATTGAGCAGGATATAAGTGTGAAACTTTTTGTTATAGTAGATTTTTTGCAAACTGTGCAGAGCTCAAGGAAAGCTACAAATGAAGAACAAAAAACAAAAACTTTTTCTAATAAGAACCTGAATTTAAATGGGTGATTTGTATGATAGGTACTACAGTAACTCTAGTTTGTGATATGAAACACTAATTGCGTTCCAGTGAGTTATTTTCATATAAGCCATTATGGGGAATTTAACTTATCCAAAATTTTCATTTGGCTTTTCATCATCTCTTGGAAAGAGTTTTGCATCATTGAGATTGTTTGATTCAGGGTCTGTAATAAATTCACCAGCATAGTTACACTTAAGTACCTCTCTCTTTGTAGGTTGCAATTTTCGCGTGACCCTAAGCAGTTTTATAATTTTATGAATTCGAAGCGCAAGTCTTCTTTATTTCCCTTGTCGATGTTTCTAGTTAACGAACAAGCCTGCAGTGATTTGGGTATTGCAGACCTGTTCGCAATATTTTTTCAATCCACTTATTCTTCTAAAACATATATTCACAACCGTTATCCTTATCCCATTTCCCAATGTAACCATATTGTTTCTTCTGTAATTGGTGAGGAATGTCTTCTTACCAATTTAAAATCTTTGAAATATACTTACTCCCCGGTCCTGACAAAATATGTAGTTGTGTACTTAAGTACTGTGCTGAATCTTTATGTAAGCCGCTCTTGAAACTTTTCAATTTATCACTTCAGAGTACATTTTTTCCTTCTTTTTGGAAGGACTCCTTTATAGTTCCCTTACATAAAAAAGGTGATAAATCTGACATATCCAATTACAGAGGTATTGCAAAACTTTCGGCAGTTTCAAAATTGTTTGAAAAAATGATAACTTCAACCCTTTATCACCACTGTAAATCTATTATTTCTCCGTGTCAACACGGTTTTATGACGAAGCGTTCTCCTACTACTAATTTGCTTGAATTTACATCTTTTGTACATCTTGGTTGCAGAGAAAAATTTCAAACTGATGTGATTTACACAGATTTCAGCAAAGCATTTGACTCCGTAAATCATGATCTGCTTTTACATAAGCTTGACTATTTAGGTTTCCCGCAACATCTCCTCTATTGGATTTCTTCATATTTCAAAAATAGATTTCACCGAGTGTTATTTAACTCCACTCTTTCTAGACCGGTTGTTGTCACTTCTGGTATTCCTCAAAGAAGCCATATTGGAACATTATTGTTCAATCTGTTTATAAACGATGTTCCTCTTTCCTTGAAATACTCTCGTGTTCTGATGTATACTGATGATGTCAAACTTTGCCAATCAGTTAACAATATCTTTTCGAATATTAGCCTACAAGAAGATCTAACCTCACTCCAATTTTGGTGTTTATGTAATCTTCTGGTGCTAAACTGTGCTAAATGCATGTTCATGACGTTTCATCGTAAGAAACCTCATTTAGCTTCTTATACGATAGACAATAATTCATTGGCACGTGTTTCCACTTTCAGTGACCTTAGAGTGATTTTTGACTCTAAACTGAGTTTCAACTCTCATATTTCATCAACTATTAATAAAGCTAAAAGTATTTTGGCATTATTAAAAGATGGTCTAAAGAATTTAATGATCCCTATACTACCAAGATTCTTTTCATCACTCTAGTCCGCCCTGTACTTCAATACTGTTCGTGAGTCTGGAGCCCCCAATATTAAAAACATCAAGACCGCATTTCCTTCTCTTTGCACTTCGTGGTTTAAATTGAGATCCCAGTGTACGTTTGCCTTCATACTTTAGCAGGCTTCTTCTTATAGATCTCCCATCATTTCAAAATCGCCGAAGAACTCTTGGTATAAGCTTTCTTCATAAACTTATTACTGGTAATGTTGATTCGTCAGAGCTTTTAAGCCAACTTAGTTTCTGTGTCCCTAGCCGTACATCTAGAAATTACGTTCCCTTAGCTTTATGTACATGCACAACTAACTATGCCCCACATGATCCTTTCCGAATTTTATGCACTCTTTATAATAAGTTCTATCATGTCCTCTCGCCTGAGATCTCGCCTTCTGCGCTTACCATCATCGTCCTTCGTTGGCTTTGGGAATTGGAACGAACTGCCACCAGATGAAGTGGACATCGCTCATTGGCTCTCACATCCCATCTGTCTCTGACCACAATTGGCTGTGAGCTTGAAAAAATACCTCCAACGGGTCAAAGATGGGTTGGTTTCTTATATATTATCTTACGTTTAATTTTAAGTAATTATAATTGTTTTAAGACTAGCTTTAATTACTTATTTTGTTATTAATTATGTTTTTCTTTTTCTTCTTCTTTTTTGTCTTAATATCACGTAATATGTTAAGACCTTTTATTTTTTGAGTTTGACAGTATTTTGTTATAAATAAAATAAATAAATAAAAACTTTGAAGTTGCAACACTGGCTCATTACACGCATTTTGAGTTATAGTAGTTTGTGAAATTAGTTCATTATGTTGAGACATTTAAGCCTTATGCTTCACATTCATATTCGGTCTTTGTTGTTGAGCGCGTAAGCGCAGTAAACCTGCATACGTCACATTTGAAGTTAAAGGAATATTAGGTGGTGGACACATATCTGTCGTTGATTCTGTACGGATAGCCTCACGACTAAAATGGGCGGAATTGTTGTGTGACTGCAAAAGGTTCTTTAACTCATTATATACAGGACAACCTCTATAATTGGCTGTATGATTGCCCCCACAGTTACTGCATTTTTAAGATCGGGATTATCGCGACTAAGTTTACAGGTTGCGGTTTCATGCAAGTCTTCACATGCTACGCATACTGAACGAAGGGTGCACTAAGATTTTGTGTGGCCAAATTCCTGGCAATTTGTGCATTGCACAGGATTTACATGTTTGTGAGTGTGGAGTTACTGTAGGGTGAAGCAAATATTTAAGCTTGTAAATATTGATATTGATCACTACTTTGACCTAAAACCCTTTTTCTTTCAGCGCACTTAGTTATAACTGCCAGCCCTTTGCTGTTTTAGTCTCTCTAAGGTAATTGGTTCCAGAACTGTAGTTTGCTTCTGTAAAAATTTGGATCTAGAAGGCTATTCGAACTTTCTTCACAAATCTAAATTAACATAATTCATAATAACATATTATCAAATAAATAATTTATTTTCCACTATGTGCTTTTATAATTTGGAATTTAAGTATTTACTGTATTTGGTAATAAATTGTTTTCGTCGTAAGTCTTCTAACAGCAGCACAATGTGCTTTCATGAGTGTCAGATTCAGACTGATGCAAAGAAACAATTCCCTATGCAAAGCAGACCAGTAGTTTACTGTGTACCTTTTTTTCATTTCTTTGCTTTGTCTGCTCGCCGTTACATCTGTATTACTTATTACTATAGATCATAAACCTATTATGGTTGTTCTGTCAACAGCTTTCTAGCGTTTTCCAACTGTTACTATTTAGAATATTGAAAGTATTCTAAATATGACTTCACACGCACTGAAGGAATTCACAAACGAAACTCCAATAAAACGCACGCACTTAAGGAAATTATAGAACTGATCTTTTTTGTTTAAAGTTACGTCTTATATACTAACATGAGGCTCTTATCTAGTCTTATCACTATTTTGACCTGCGATGCAAAACCAACGGGATGCCCGTGTACATATTTATTTAGGCTATACAATTATTTATTTAGGATATCTTATTGTATATAGGCTTTAAACAATGTAAAATAACAATTAATATCGGTGCACCATTTAAACAGGTAAGTAAAAAAAATAAATTTAGTGTATTTCATACTATTTTTAATATAAATTTCTTTTTTCCATAATTTGTCACGAAGACCTGCTTGCAACTCCGAAATAAGCGACTGCACAAGAAGCAGGCTCTCAAAAGGAAACACGGGAAGCTGGACAAGGAAATAGGATAAATAGCGTTTGAAGAAACAAATTTTTTTTTTTTTGATAATATTTAGACTAATGTTGAAAAAAAATAAATAAAATGTAATATGAATTTAAAATCTTTATAATTTCAATTTTATATTGAGGAGCTTCAAATTTCAGAGCTAGACCCAAAGGGACCGGCATAGCGTCGGTCCCAAAGGGAGCGGGACAGCGTCATCCAAAGGTAATCGAGCGGTGGCGATTGACCCCTTCGTAGGACTTGCCTGTGTAAAATTCGCCGCTCATTTACATGTAAAAGAGATGAGAATGGGACTGCTGGCGTGAAAAAGGAAGTTAAAACGTATGCATGTGTGAGTGTGTGTATGGGGATGATGACGTCGTTCAAGAGTGTCGCAGAGTGTTAATTTTTTGTTTTATTTTTATTCCAGCAGAGGTTTGTGGTTTGTTTTGTGAAAAGTACAATGATTAGATAATAAAAATAGTAAAATATTTATACAACCGATGAGCGTACAGAAATAGAACAGAAGAGAGTGACAAACTTCTCTATTCTTCTATTCTACTGCGCTCACAACATCAACGGTTGTGTCTAGAGTGCTGCAGAGGTGTAAAGGAGCCATCGTTTTTTCGTTCAAATAAATTTTGTTTGGGTATGCCAAAATTGGTAATAAGAAGAACAGCTTTCTGCTTAGCTTTCGCGCCGTTCAGCCAGTGATTTTCTGCACTAATAAATCAGCATTATTAACATTTCCCGCGTGTTTTTGCATATTTAAATTTTATGTGTTTAGTTGTTTTAGTGTTTTAGTGTTTTGTGACTGGTTTGCGAAAATTTTTGCGACTTTTATTTATTTATTTATTTATTTTTTTTTTTTTTCATAATTTTAACATTGCTTTTTTTTATTATTTTAACATTGCTATTATTTAAATATGCCTTCCCGATCTAATTTAACTGGTAGAATTCAGCGTACATGCCAGAGAAATTACATGAGATCAGTTAGAAATGTTATCGCAAGTACTTCAAACGTTCAAGATATTGATTTATTGAATGAAACGTATAAAATTGCATTGCATATAATTCCCCGTAATTTTGAGTCTTTTAGCTGTGGGTCTTTAATATTACGTTGTGATTTCTCTTCAGCAAAACATTTTCAATCTGAAATTACTTCAAATAACACAAGCACTTTTACTTTGTGTTGTCATAAGGGAAAAGTTGCATTACTTTGATAATATCCGTTCTGATAATGCTTCATTTGCAATGATAAGTTTTGAATTTAAAATTAGATGACAAAGTTTTGAATGGAATTTATCATTTTAAGATTAATGACGTATTTTACCATCGATTTGCTTCAATTACTGTACGTCATAGACTGAATTCTAAAGCAAATAATGGATGTATTTAGTATTTATTATGTATGTATTAGCTAATGAGTTAGATCGTGTAAATATGTTTGTACGTTCTTTTAGGTCAATGGCTGAATATTATCACCGTCCTGAAAATTCAACAGCTCATGTTTGTATGATGATTAAGGTGAATAAAGAGTGTGATCTTCGTCAATATAACGATGCTATTCAGACTGATGTTGCAGCTATTTTTAGAAGAGATGACGGTGAACCGCCTTATGAAAGAGGTATGGTTGTTTTTCCGAAATTTTCACGAGAACTTCATAATGTTCTTCTTTTAGTCTTCTGCATTCTTCCCAAAAATTATTTCTTCAATGTATCATTGACATGTACGTTCGAATTGAAACTACCAGAATACATTTCATTAAACAAAATCAGGCTGCTCTACGTGCTGACCATTATAATAACTTAAGTGATTTTATGAATCAAAACCCAAATGGTAATGATTATATAGGTGGTCACAAAGTAATTTAGTCTTCCACATTCATATGTTCGCCACGAAATATGTTTCAGAATTACTTAGATGCTATGTGTATTGTACAGCGAAAGGGAAAACCTTCTTTATTCATAACTATGACATGTAAGCCAAATTAGCCCGAAATTATCGAAACCTTAAATGGGGCTAAGGCTCACTATCGACCTGATAATGTTATTCGCGTTTTCAAAATTAAATTGAATGAACTCATCAACTTGACAGTTAAAAACCAGATATTCGGCAAAGTTGATGCTATTATTTAAACAATTGAATTGATACAAGAAAGAACGTTATCTTCGACTATGCCGAAGATGAAATACTCTTCACGGGACGCAGTGAATGTTTATTTTGTTCATTGTAGTATTCAAATGGATGGCTTGTATGGGAGGCGCGTATGGTAAAAAGAAAGGTTCGTGCAAAATTTCAGCTCTCCAGCTCAAAAACTGAGGGACTAGTTTGCATACATACAGACGTCTGGACATGGCTTAATCAATTCGTCTAATCGAGCTGATCAAGAATATATATACTTTAGGTGGTTTTTTTGTCTCCTTCTGCCTGTTACAAACTTCATGACAAACTTATAATATTATTCACTTCCGTGAAGAGTATAAAAACGTGGTCTCCCTCATGCACATATTTTATTGACTTTGGAAAATGATGATAGAGTTGAAACTTAGTATTGAAATTATTGATAAAATTGTTTCTGCTTAAATACGTGACCCTCAAACTCATCCAAAATTACATAGCTTAGTAAAAAGTCATATGAGTCATGGTCCCTACGGTATTCTTAATCCTAATTCAGTGTGCATGCGAGAAGGAAAATGTTCTAAAAATTTTCCTAAAGATTTCTCAGAACGTACTCATGATAGTGTGAATTTATCCAGAATATAGACGTAGTGATTATGGTGTTTCTGTTGATGTTCGTAAGCATAGTGTTGATAATAGCTACAATCCGTATCTTTTAGCTAAGTTCAATTGTCATTTGAATGTTGAAAATTGCACGACTGTTAAGAGTGTCAATTACATTTACAAGTATATATGTTTATAAAGGGTATGATTCTGAGACTTTAGAATTTGGTGTTGAGAATGTTGAGCCGAATGAAATCGTGATAGATGAGATACGAAATTTCTTAAATGGTAGATTTTTTGATTCCACTGAGGTTGCCTGGGGGATATTTGAATTCCCAATGCATTAACAGTCTCATACAAGATGGGCTTGATTGCCACCTGCCTGGAAGGCAAAATACTTACTTTAGAGAAAGAAATGTGGAACAGGCCGTAGCAAATCCTCCATGAACCAAATTATTAGCATTTTTTGTATTGAATACAAACGTTGCTTCTGCAAATGCATTTCTGTATATTGAAATTCCAGAACATTTCGTATGGGATGGTAAAGAAAAAAAGTGGACTCTTAGACAACGTGGGGCAGAAAAATGTATGGTGTATATCCTAAAGATGTTGAGTTATTTCATTTTCGGTTGCTTCTATTACACATGCGTGGTACCAAGTCGTTTGAGGACTTACGATTCTAAAATGGGGTTGTGTATCTAACTTTTGTGGAAGCATGTCACGCACGGGGGATTGCATCGAATGACAACGAATAGCGTGAAAGTTTAAATGAAGTAAAATAAACTAATTCTCCAAGACAAGTGAGTTTATTTGTGGTTTGAATGTTCCAGCGAATGTGTTTTATGGAATGAATTCAAAGATGATATGAGTGAAGGTTTTCTTATAGACAATAGTCAAGATATTTCTTATAATTGAACTCTTCTAATAGTCGATAATATTCTTCAGACTCGTAATACTTCACGTCAAGAACTTGGTCTTTCAATCCCTGTTGATTCTGTTTTCAGTGATAGTACTCACCGCGTTGAAGAAGAAAATATTTTTGAAGATATGTTTAATGAAGAACAACGTAATATTATAGATAGTGTTATACGATCTGATTATTACTGCATACCTCAGAACAATGCTAAGCAACCTTCGATATATCCTGTGTAGTGTCCATTATGATAGCGAAAAACGGTAATGCTCTTATTTGCTCTAGCAGATTATTTTCAAGTTTGTTCCCTAAGCACTCAATAACTTCATTTTGAATTGTTGGACTCAGATATCTTGTAGATCCTAAAATCGAGAAAACGTGACTTTAAAATATTTTCACATATAAACAATTAAAATAATAAACAAAAAAAAGTTGCTAACAGAATTATATTCTTTGGGAATATCCAAAACTTGGTTCAACATGTGATCATATCATGTAAGAAGCCCTATAACTGATAGAAAATGGCCGTGATATCCTTCTTCCTCACTTAAGTTCCCTCGATGTCCTCTGAAAGCCAATGAACTTTTTTCTAGGGTTAGTATGACATCAAATAACCTTGTAAGAACCATTTTCCAAAATGATTCTTCTTTACGAATATCATTTTCAACTTCCTTGTCGGTAGATCATTCTTTTTCTAAAGTTTGTACATAGAACATGCTTTCAAATGAACGTCTGAGAAACCGTGGTTTTTAATTCTATCTGACAAGTGATTCCAGTCCCCAACGCCCGTACACCATACACTATTCCTTTGCGAAGAAAACAACCAGCATGGTTGAAAATATGCAGCATCAAAAATGTTGGAATAGCACAGCCAAAAACGATTGACTGGTCCATACTTAGAAATTGAAACATTGTACGATGTTGAAAAACACCTGTTGCTCTGGTGTATATCTTTAAAAAATAGTCCTGAAGGCTGCAAAAGTCCCATATCAAGAATAAGATGTTTTTCTTTATCACTCAATGTCTTATTCGTGAAGTTTCCCAAGTCAAAAGAAGTTTTATTTATTGTAGACGTCGATGGTTCTTTTCCTGCTTCGTATGCCGTGCAGATATCGTCGTCGACAAGATCGGTGGCGTCATCGTTGCCGGCAGCATTTTTAACTGCATTTATTGTGGGATCTTCTTCAATATGTTTCTCAACAGATACCACAATATTTGAGTCACTATCAACAGAAATGTTTTGGCCGGAAGTAATTGTAGAAGTTTGAGTAAAAAAGTTGTCTATTTTGGCTAATTTCTGTTCACTCTCTTCTTTTTCCTGGCGTTGCTTTCATTTTAACGCAGCACTGGGTTTCCTTTTTTTTCCATTATTTTACTTTTAATTTTAAAAACTTTAATACAAAACTTTGCAAACTATGACCATTATTGTAGACACCAATTTAAAAAGTGTAAATTTGGTCGATTCTTCTATGTTCTTCTTCTAATTGCTTGCTATTATTATTCATTCGTTTTCATTTCTATGATTGGCGAAAAGTGCGGGAAATGAAAACGAGTGACAAGTAATGGCAAACAAGCAGAATTGCTCTCGCACAATTTTTGTGTAATAACTAGCAGACACAGCAAAGAGGAATCGACAAAAATTGATCTTCCTAATTTACCACGAGTTGGCTTCTCACAAATTTGATTTTTAGTAATGCCAAACACTAAAAAGTGGGGAGTACCGTGCAGTTGCGAATGTAACTAGGAAAGTGAACCAACCAGTCATACTAAATTTACCAACAAAAATTAAGTATCGATACATCTTTACATAAGATGAGTTCACAGCCATTTAACTTAATAGCATGATGGTTAATTACTGTTGGCGCCTTTCTAAGCCAAACAAAAAGCGTGCTGCTGCTAAACTTCTTACTGGACGAATTAGAGATGTGCGGTGAGAGTTTAACAACACTGGAAGAGGCAGAAAGAGGAAAGGAACATTACTAATTGTTATTAGCTTTTGTTATTCATTTCTTGCGCATTGTCTTTGCTTTTTGACAATTGCATATATATTGCAGTACGATGCCCTTTGTCTTTTTGCATTTGGAATGCATTTTTAATGAAATATTTTTGTAAATAAGAAAAGTGATTTTGTAATTGAAATTAATTGACTGAATTAGTTAATAATTTTTATTCAACATATGTTATTATGATATGATATGAAAAACTGCATCTATAGTAGTGGAATTATTAGCTGTAGGGGTTTGTGGAGAATTGCTCATATTTAAATGGAAAATGTCAAATAAAAATTTCGATAGGGCTTGCGACTGTGGGTTTGAAAAGTTTGTATTAAAATCTCCACCCATAATAATTGGCGTTAAATGGCGATTATTACCCAATTCTTGTGCAGCAGCTTCAGTGTAAGGCAACAGTACGTAATGAAGAAATGATTTAATATTTTGTACTGGTTGATCAGGAGATATATAGACAACAATGCAATGGACTTTCAAGCCGGATTTTAATTGAAATTCAGTGCAGCATACATCTCCAATTGTATCATTATGTAAGTTGCAATTCCTCCAGATCGTTGTCCTGATCTTTTGTACTGACTTCAACACTGAAACAATGGAATGGTAATTGTGGTTTCGTCTTCAAGCCAAGTTTCTGTTAGTAATAATATATCGCATTGGTAAAGAAAGAATTTCACGCTTATAAGATCTTAGTTATTTGATTTAGCATAAATAGAGTGTGCTGCTTTAAATCAAAATCATTCTTCAATATTTTTTTCAGTGTATATAAAAAATATTTCGTTTCTATGCATTGTAATTTTTTGCTAAAGACTATGCGACAAAATATTAATTTTTAATTTTTTTAACGTTTTTTTTAAGTTAAATTTAGTGTCCAATTATTCGTTGCGCACTTAGAAATGACTTTTTTGTTATTATCATGAATTTTCCCGTTATTCTTGCTTTATTGTTTTTGTTTTTGTTGTTGTTATTAAAGATTAGATGTTGGACAATAAATATACACTAAAAAAAATTTCGTTTTTATAAGAAATTTACCCATTTTATTATAAAAATTATAATCACAACCCTTGTCCGATTATTCGTTGGAGCCAGAATATGTATTTATTTAACTAATTACGACACAATACTGTCAACTTAAAAGTAAATGATTAATAAGTAACATAGTACAGGAGATTAAAACAAAAAAAATAATTAATAATAATCATAAGTAATGTGGTAGACAAAATTAGATCAAGCAATTTCAACTTTTCGAATGGATTGTTCACACAAAATGTTTGAATATTGTATTGATAGGAGAACCAAAGGTGTATGCAAACTTTCAGCTTAATAGGGTGCCAAGAAAAAGTTCTAATTCAGTTTGCATGATTTGAATCCGTCGAGAGGACTTTGTTACCTAAATAAAAAGATATAAAAATACGGAATGTCACTCGCTGTTGTCAGCTCAACATTCAAATGAGACGAAAACAAGAAAAAAGAAGGGTAGCTTCAGATATTCTGAAGATTCATACTATTCACGCACCCCTAGAAAACATTTGCTACGATGCTGTGATTGAGCATACAGAGTCAGTACACATTAGGCTTGGGCATAGTCGTTCGCCTTTGGGACGTTCAATTTAGTTTGATCTGCTGCGGCGAACTAGTTCGATCTTTTAGTTCGTTAGTTCTTTTTAAAAAAATGTTTCAGTAGAGATAAATAAATGAATAAGCAACTTTTAAAAGGGCATATCTCGTATAGAAGATATGTGTATAAGAATTGTTCGCTTTTCGAAATTACCCATTCAAATAAATATAATTATGTATACATATAAGACTTTCAAATTCAGTTTATTATTCCGTTTAAAGTAAAAATAAAAGTTTAGATTTTCACTTAAGGTTCATAAATTCATCTCTAGGAAATTGCGGAGAGCCTGAATTAGATAAATATACTAAATCTTGTCGTTCAATAGTTAAAGGAACTAAAGGATGCTTAGATTTCATATGCCGAGTAAGATTTCTAATTGAACCTCCTGCAATATTGATGCATGACGAACAATATTTACATTTTGCTTTTTTGCATTGCAAAGTGCGGCCATATAAAACTGTGTTTACTTCTTGATGACATTATATTATTTAATCTTAAATAAAAATAAATTTTGTATATATTAATGATTAATAACCTATTTAAATCTTAAACTTAAACAAGTAAAAATTGACCCATTATTTTGATTAACATAACGTCACGTAAATTACTAATTATAATATTTATGCAAAAACAGGTAAAAAGTACAAATTTAGAGTCACTGAAAAGACTTCTATTATTAATTATTAAATATGAAAGTAAAACATAATTTGTAATTTATAAGTATCTATTTGCTAAATTATGATACTGAACAAACAATGAAAAAAAACCAAAATTTAATTTAATTGTAGTAATTTTTATGTATTTATTACAATTAGTAGAAATGTCAGAGTAAAATTTCAATTTTAAATAAACTTACCGTAAAGTCTAAGTATGAGAAATTTATTTATTTATTTATTAATATTATTTATTTAAATACTGTTCAATGATATCAAATAAACTTTAACCATAACACTTAAAAAACTTTAGTAAAAAAAATCAAACACTTCAAAAATTTTAGTAAGAAAAAGCAAAAGAAAATCACCAAAAAAGAATCAATCGCTTGGTTGGCCAGTGAAAGAGGCGGATGGCAGAAAATTATATACAAAACGAACTAAGAACGAGGTCATCATAGTACACGTACATAACAAAATTATTTCGAACTAAGTCGTTCGCAAACTACTCAACTTCGCATAGTTGTCACTTCAACCAACGTCTTTCGTTCGCGAAATACCCAAAACCAAAACGAACTAAGAGCGAGATCATCAACGACCTAAAAGAGCGCTCTTTCAAACTAGGTCGTTCTTGAACTACCCAAGCCTAGTACACATACAGCATTTTAACACTTAGACCGAAATATTTGTATGGGAGCTTTAAGATCTAGTAATCCTATGTTTTCAATATTTGTTGAATATGGGACAGACACATATACTATCCCAAAAGATTTGTTTTGTGCAAAATTTTAGCTCTCTAGCTCAGAGGGACTACTTTGCATAAATACAGACGGACATGGCTTAATGAACTCGTCCCATCTAGCTGATCAAGAATATATATGCTTAATGGGGTCTCCGATATCTCCTTCTGTCCGTTGCAAGCTTCATGACAAACTTATAATGCTGCGTGAGGAGTATAAGGTTACAACGAAAAATCAAAAAAAACTTTTTGATTTTTATACAATTTGTATACAACCGGTATTACACTTCGCCGCGCAGTTGATGGAAACAAAAAGAGGTAGACATACAAAAATAGCCTAAACGCTTGGCAAGTAAGTGGCAGCATTTCTGTGAAACACCGCATTTCATTCTACAATATCAACTCTTATATATCTCTTGTGGCTGAAGGAAAATATTGTGGCATTCAAAATCATTTCAGCATATTCGTGATGCGGCGTCACTGTGAACTGGCTGTTAAAAATGTATTGGCACATAAAATAATGTATTTGCATAGGTAGCAGCTGTACTTTGGTGAACATGTTCTGCACGGACGATATCGAGATTATTTCAAACTTTAATTTTAACGTGTGGATAGATACCTTTTCTGATAGGAACAAATACCTGACCGTTAATTTGCGAATTAAATCTTCTAGGGTAGACGTTACTCGCTACTTTTTGAGGTTCTTCGCTGATGGAATTATTGGCGCTATATTCTGGATATTGCAAGGAAAAACCAAACGCTATAAAATTCTAAATGTATTACAAAAGGCAGCTTAAACGTGTTCAAACCAATACAATAAAACTTAACTGAATCATAAATAATAATCGTTTTTTGTTCTATTAACAAAATTAAAACATAAACAAATTTACAGATTTGTGATGGCATTATATGAAAGTTTGTTTTGTGTGCGGGACAAAGAAAGCAAGCAGCATTTTGGTAGCAGATGGACAACAAATGATGCGGTGGAGCTATTGAGATTTTTCTACACAGTTGAAGCAAGAAGGCGCTAGCAACAACAACGTTTGGAGCAGTATCCGCGCATTTACAACGCCATAACCAACGATATATTTGTGAATACACAACTGGAAGTAAGAGCCCCAGAGCAGCTAACTGTTCATCTATGACGGATTCCTCACAACATGTTCACTTCTATTGAAGTGAAACTGCTGAACAAAATGGTAGGAATCAAGCTTTAAAATGATTACTAGAATAGGGTTTTAAAATTATGTTAATTTATTTCATTATTTGGTGATACAATACAAACGTTATGAGAGGCTTATGATAACTAAAACGAGATACAACTATTCGTGTATCTACCGTATTTAAGTCCCGTGTAAATATAGCAACTATTGCCGTTCCATGATTTGTTGTTGATTTTAAAATAAATTATCAATTATAAATCCTTGCATCAACTTATGTTGATAATATCAACGTACTTATTTATATGATACTAGCCCACTCTGCTTTGCACGGGTGCAATTTATATAGTATCGCTTTGGTATTGAGAGCAAGAAATTTTATTAATTCATTTTTTTACAAAATTTTGTTTACATATGTTTTTGTATACAATGTTTACACAACGTTGAATGTTTGTCCTTGTGATTTGTTAATTGTCATTTTCAATGACAATTTTATAGGAAGTTGCAATCTTCTAAATTGGAAAGGTAGATCCGTTAAGAAGTTCTCTTGGGAAATGAGCAGCCTCTTCCAAATCAATAGCACTATCTACAGAGTAGTATGTTTGGGTCTTCCATTGATCTTTGACATCATTTACTTTAACTATTTGGTCGTTGGTAGGTAACAAAATAGCTATCTCCTTTAACCAAGAAGTTGTCTTAGAACTTATGTTACAAATTTCGAGTAGGCTACTTAAAGAATGTACTGCACGATGGTAGCACTCTTTTGCAACAGCAGCGCCATCGGGCGGTGAGACTAAGTACTTGTTGGTTTGCCCTCGTAGGCAACGAAACTCTCGTATTTGTTTTGATTTGTAATATATTCACATACGACCATAGGTAACATATTTTCAATGAAGCGTTTATTTCATCAGCCCGTCCCTCTTCTCACAACCGGTAAAAATTTGGCAAAAGTCATCTGAAAATAAGAGCAAGTTAATTAAGAATGTTTTTCCCGTTCCTCCAGTAGCATCAAGGAAAAATATTTTTACTTCGTTGCTAACAATAATAATATTGGAAGTACAAATTAGTTCAGTCCGTTTTCAAAAGATGGCTCCACCTGCAAGTTGTGGCCGATTTTGGAAACGATTACCTATTCCATTGGAATGGTTTGACATCTGTCAATAATAATTAGTGTGCATCAGCGTCTGTTTCTGACATCAACACTGTTTTGTGCCTCTTCGAAAATGTCTGGATTTGTGTTAAATAAACAGCATTTGCGGGAAGTTTTGATTTTATTTTTTAATGGGAAGAAAAATTCAGCTGAAGCCCATCGAATGCTTGAGAAAGTTTATGGTGAATCTGCTCCGACCGATAAGTCATGCAGAGAGTGGTTTCGACGCTTCAAAAGTAGTGATTTTAGTGTCGAAGACAAAGAGCGTCCTGACCAACCCAAAAAGTGTGAAGATGTGAATTGGAGGCTTTACTGGATCAAGATCCGTGCCAAACGCAAACTGAACTCGCAGAATCGTTGGGAGTGACTCAGCAAGAAATTTCCGTTCGTTTAAACCAATTGAAATTTATTCAAAAGCAAGGATATTGGGTGCCGTACGAGTTGAAGCCAAAAGATGTCGAAAGGCGATTTTTCGCTTCGGAACTGCTTCTTGAAAGAGATCAAAGGAAGGGATTTTTGGACCGGGTCGTGACTGGAGATGAAAAATGGATATACTACTATAACCCCAAGAAGAAAAAATACTATGCCAAGCCTGGTGAACCCGTTCCATCATCGTCTACATCGACGCCAAATCGAAACATCCACGGTTCAAAGGTCATGCTCTGCATATGGTGGGACTAGGCGGGTGTGGTATATTATGAACTACTAAAACCAAACGAAACCATTAATGCGGAACGTTATTGACTACAACTAATGCGTTTGAGCCACGCATTGCGTGAAAAATGGCCAGAAACGGCCGAAAGGCATGACAAGGTGATTTTGCAACATGACAACGCTCGGCCCCACGTAGCTGTAACGGTCAAAAATTACCTGGAAACGCTGAAATGGGAGATCTTACCGGTTCGGGACTTTTGAAGATATCGAAAAATGGCTCAATGATTTGATCGAGGCCAGAGAGGACTCATTTTTCGGAGATAGTATTCCAAAATTACCAGAGAGATGGGTAGAAATAGTCGCTTTCGGTGGACAATACTTTGAATGATGTATTTTTTAGTTTTCTTTTCAATAAAAAACACTTTTTTGAATACAATAAACTTACCGAATTAATTTGTACTCCCAATAATAACACCTCATTTAGCGATTGTATGCTAAATTTTGCTTGATCGGTACCTTTATTAATATATTTTGTAACATATTGTATTGATTTAATAGAAATGTACAACTCTACTTTGATATTAGCTTCGAAAATTTTTGAAATCAATGAGTTGTAGGGAACGATCCAGCGGTTGTCAATTTCGTCGTTTCGCAACCCTCTTCTGGCAGACGTCTACGTTATTTAGGATATCCGTCATCATTAGATGTTTGGCATTGGAATGATTTCGGATATTTTTTTGGTACACTTGCCTTCACGCATACATAGAATATTAGAATTGAATGATCCGCAAGGGCCATGTATCATTTGTTTTTTTACAATTTTGTACAGGGTTGAATCAATTTCTTTATTTGGTAACTCCGCCGAAATGACGCTATCACTTTGATCCGGTCTAATTTAATTCATTAACCGTGCCAGCAGATGGACATGCGGCAAACCACGTTTCTGCCATTCTATAGTGTACATGTGGCATCGAGCTGGACCAAATATGTGAGCATTGTTTATGAGAAATAGGAGTTTCTGCACTTTTAAATGGAATACTCTGTTCACTATGTCATATCTGTCTTGTGGATTTAAATTGAAGTAATTATTTTCTTTGATTTCTGCACAGTTCGGGCTACATGCTGCAGTTATAAATAGATCAGATTTACCGTAACGTCTCACATAAGTCATGTCATCCTGTGATTTTTTCAGTATCACTATCTATCCAATTTCGATGCTGTGCTCATTCGACTGTAAAGCATCCTGAAGATGAACGTAGTCTTTTGCTCTCAATTTAGTTTGATTGCTTCGGATGTAAGCTTATCGCTTCGATTCAATTTTCTCATATTGATCGACTAAGTATTGGTTCGTTAACATTCCATAAAGAGGTAAAAATTTACATGACTTCTCATTATTCGATAAGAATAATAGTTCATGCATGAAACTGTTTTACGTAGAGGTGTTTCACTAACTGGATCAACTTGAGTAATATTTATAGTATATATCTGTCTTCTCCCCGACATAGCATCAAAGGATACTGTAAGCTGTCATAAGATCGGTGCAACTCGGATATTCTGTGCAATTTGTCGTCACGATTGTGCAATACAATATCTCGTTTATCAAATTGTTGTCCAGCTATCACAACTGCAACTTCACTCGTAGATGGGGCATAATAACGGCCGATGTGTTCTCCACCAGTCACTTTGTTTGCATGGATTACGATATTAAAGTCGGTTGTTCCTGGCGGTACGCTCTTAATAGCAGTTTTGAAAGACTGTATGTAGCTATTATGGGTACAAATCTTGTAAGTCTTACAAAACTTTGCTCCATTAGTTGTGCGACACTGCTACACCTCGCAGATGCTTGTGTTTCGGCTACGACCTATATTTAAACGACTTCGCATAATTGATGTTTTGATAAAAAAACATGTGCGCTAAAGAAATGTTTTCTTTACCTTATAGTATAGCTTAAATGATAATAATGATTAAACTTAAATTATAATAATGATTACTTTAATTTAATTCTAAAATCACATTTGAAGAAAATTTGCTGTGTAAACAATGAGAAGCTGCAATATTGTAGTGGCATTAAATGCTTTTCAAATAAATTACAACACTATGACAACTACATTAATTTTAAAAGCAAACATAACGGGACAATTCGCTCATGAAAAAACGTATTCCCATTTTTATTTCTTTTGGAATTTTGAGTCAGTATTTGATCAATAAGTTTGTACGGTTTGCAGTTTATAGAATTTATATACTCCGTAGCAATCCTCTTGTGCACATTTGGTTAATAAAAAATTAGATGAAATAATGCAACTATAACAAGAACACACTCTCTCTTTTGCTGTGATCTCAGTGAATAATAATTCAGAAAGAAAAGAGCGAATATCGCATTCATCTTGTACACACATAGTTAATAAAAAATTAGATGAAATAATACAATTATAACAACAACATACTCTCTCTTTTGATACGATCTAAGTGGAAAATAATTCAAAAAGAAAAGAGCGAATAGCGTAATAGTCTTGTGAGCACTCAGTTATCAGTAAATGATATGAGTAAATATAACAATTACAACACACACAAAGTTCAAGAAGAAGCATAGCATCAACAACGTAAAAAACGTAAGCAAAATTTTGTGCGTGGTTTTGCAAAAATGTATATGACTGAAAATGAATAAAAGATTTTTATAATTGAATCAATTATTTATGTCCATGCAAACCTTTCCAAGAAAATTATTTAATGTGCCAACCGTACCAAAATATTTTGTGTCGTTTACAAGTAATCAGTACACTAACTTCTTGAAATTTCGACTTTGCTTTATATTATGGAAAGATATAACAGCAAAGCCTCAACGACATGCACACAAATTAATCGGTGTTGTATAGGGCACACATACAAATGAAAGGCATCTCTCCATGTGCACAAATATGATTCAAGATAAGAGCGAAAACGCAACAGTTTTAATTGCGGCCAAGTGTGTTATTGTTGTTGATATCTTGTACGCAAACAGCAAAAACAACAGCAACACAGCAGCAACGACACAAGCAAAGTAATAGTCTTTGGTTATTGTGGTTTTCTTGTACACAAAACCAAACAGCAGCAACAACAACAGCAATAATGCTTTAAGAACGCAAGCAAAATCATAGCCTTTGGTTTTACGTACAACGACTAGTGAGCGACCCGCGCATTTCCCTTCTCAACAGACGCTCGGTCATTCGGCCACTTGTTCGTATGCTCTTCATAAAAACACACATCAGTAAAGCATTTTTTATCTCTCTTTGTTTTGTGCGTCTCCCCACTACGTCTCTGACGCATCACCACATTTTCATTTTTGACACATTTCAGTTTCATTTTTTTTGGATTTACTCCCCTTTGCTATAGAAGGCGATTATTATTTACGCTCTACGAATATTAATTAATATATAATTACTTGATAATTAATGCTCACATATTGTTATGCAAAAACATAAGGTTTGCCACGTTTTTTGACTTTAATAGTGTTCGCATTTTGCGTATAGTATGTTAAGAGGGAATATTGTGTTTTGCGCTGTTCCCACCATATCAACGAATCATCTTTCTGCCTTATGTATTCCTCTGACAGGTATTTATCCATTTCTCTAATGGCTGCAGCTGTGTTGTTTGCTAACTCTATTAAATGCAGTGTCAAAGTACACCAGAGCCTCGGTTTGCGTCATCCCGATTTGCGTTGTTTCGATTTGCGTCGCAAAAATTTTTTATGGGATTTCGAATTGAGTCGTCCATGATTTCGATTTGCGTCGCCAAAAATATTCAATGTTTGCAAATTGAGTCGCTAATTTCAGTTTGCGTCGTTTGAATACACATGCATATTTCGAAAAATACATATGCATGTCGCATGTATATAATATTGCTCTGAAAGGAGAATCGGCTAGCGCTGGTAATCCAGCTGCGGAAAAGTTTTAACTTGAACTGAACGCAATTATCAAAGAAGGGGGATATTCTCGTAAGCAGGTCCTGAATGTCGATGAAATTGGCTTGTATTGGAAGCGGTTACCCAAAAAAACATACATTCCCAAGGCTGAAAAATCTGCTCCTGGATATAAAGCCAGAAAAGATCGACTCACACTTCTTCTCGGAGGAAACGCAGAAGGAGATTTTAAATTCAAGCAATTTCTTATTTACCAATCCGAAAATCCAAGAGCCCTTAAAAATGTGAATAAAGGTGATCTTCCAGTTCACTGGCGTGCTAATAAAAAAGCGTGGATGACTGCCGCTTTATTTACAGATTGGATTGGTAATTGCGCTGTTCCCGAACTAAAATCTTATTGTAGCTCTCAAAACATTGACTTTAAAATCCTACTTCTGTTGGACAATGCTCCAGGGCAAATGATATTTCCGAAAATATAAAAATTGTTTTTATGCAACCTCCATCATACAGCCGATGGATCAGGGTGTGATATCAAACTTTAAGTGTTACTATCTATGGCGAACGTTTTCTCAACTTGTAGAAGCAACTGATAAAGAAGATAAATTATCCATAGCAAAGTTTTGGAAGGATTACATTATCAAGATGGCTGTCGAAAATATTTGTTTTGCATGGAAGGAAGTTAAAGCGACTTGCATGAAAGGAAGCTGGGGAAAAATTTGGCCAGACCGTGTGCTTGGAAACAATGTTCTGATTAACTGTTCGCGAAGAAATTGCTAAATTAGCTATGGAAAATAATGTTGAAGGAATTTAGATTGATGATATCGACGAACTGTTAAGGTCACACGATGAAGAGCTCACACCGAACTTTTGTTAACATTTGGTATTGAACATGAGTTAGAAGATGAAACTGATCCGACTGATACGCAAACAGAGCCAAAAAAAGCTAACGACTGCGCAAATTGCAAAAGCAATGGTGCTGGTAGACCAGGCGATAGAAATTTTTACGAACAATGATCCCGATGAAACTCGCAGTGGGAAGGCAATTCAATCTCTTGCTGACGCTATACAGTGCTACAAAAATGTTTACTTGGAGAAAAAAGCAGTTTTTATTCAACAAATTTTGGACGCGTTTTTTAAAAGAAAATGAAACTCAACCGGAAGAAAATATCGGCGATTAAAAACCTTTTTTTGATTTTAATTTTATTACATTCCTTTTTCTGAGATTCAGCTTTACACATTTCTTTTTCAAAAATTGCATTTTTCTTTACTCTGAAACGAATTAAAAATATTTTGCAGTAAGTATATGGAAAAATGTATTTCGATTTGAGTCGTTTCGGTTTGCGTCGCCTCTCTCCGGTCCCCATTAACGACGCAAACCGAGGCTCTGGTGTACTTCTAAATATCATCCTCATCATTGGATACTGCAAATATACATACAGTCTCAGTCATGGCAGTTTCGGGCAAAGTCATGGCTGGCCGTTTGGACATTATTTTTCTTTTTATTTCGGCTGCTGATCTCTTAAATGCTTCTTCGGATTTGACGATCACACGAACTTTAAATCTTTGGTCTAAAATTGTGCTCTGTGGAAACAAAACGTTTGTTTCGTAGTCCCTAAAACGAGTGTCCATCTCCGAGATGATAACATCGACAACTGCTTTTAAGGACTCATTCAAACTGGAGCTCATGTTTGCCATTCTTTTTTGCAAAATGCCTACCAAGACGATCACTTTGAATAAAGTTACGTTTTTCTCTGCACAGATTTCGTTAGTAATTTGCAAAAAAGACTACAGTATTGGCAACACGCCTTCAACTAGGTGCCAGAAAGGGGCATAGATAAAACAAAATCCGGCCTCAGAATCGATACGGCTGCCATAACCGCCTTATTTAATAACGCAAGCCTTTGAAACATTTTGTGTGTGGAGTTCCATCGTGTGGCCACATCCTGTGTTAGTCTGGCAGATTTAAGCGGGCGTACGCTTCCTTCAGTTTTTTGAGACCTGTTCTGCTGTGCTTAAAAATTTTAAAAATTCTTTGGCTTTTGTTCGCACACATCGCCTCAATTATGTTGAGCGTATGAGCAAAGCAAGGAATGTGACCCCAATCGCCTATCTTAATAGCAGTAACAATGTTGTTGGCATTATCTGACACTATTGCCGTGACCTTCTTCTCAATGTCACAATTAGCAACAATTTTTTTTAAAAATTCGCAAAGGTTTCCGGCTGTGTGCTTCTCTTCAAACGCCTCACAAGCAAGCATTTAAGAGGTCAGCACAGTTGATTCCTTTTCTATGAAATGAGCAGTTACAGCCAGGTAACTTTTATTGGTCATAGAGTCCAACTGATGGTAAACAAACAGCAGTCGCAGCACTCAACTTTTCTTTTAAGTTGCCCAATTACTCATCCTGTACTTTTAGTAACAATACGTTGGTTAAGGTTTTTCTGGTTGGTAACTTATAACCGGGAGTAACCGAGACATCTTCAACAAACTTTTTGAAGACCGCCTCTTCCACAAACCTCAACCTTTGGCGATCATTCGTACTAGTGTTCGATCAACTTGCTGGCTTTTGTTTGCTGTGATTGGCTTGCATACAAATAATGTAATTTTTTGCTGCCCAACTTGAACATTGTCAACAACATCCTCGCTTCTAACAACAGCCTTCTTAGCTGTTGGGTGTTTACTTTTTAGGTGCCAGCTCAGGTTGCTTTGCGACTTAAAGCTTAAAGTCTCATTGCAATATTTGCATTTTGCTTGCTGGCTCCCTATATCAGTGAAATGCAACCAAATTTCGCTGTATTTTCTAATAAGCGACATTTACTTAAGTGAAAACTTCCATTGTATTTGCGCGTTGAATGATTTTTGAAGTAATAAGTGAAAAAATCAACAAAGAGTACATTTCTACAGAATAACGGTAGTTTCTTCTCTCATTCTTCATTTGTCCGATTATTCATTGCGCACTTAGAAATGACTTTTTTGTTATTGTCATGAATTTTTCCGTTATTCTTGCTTTATTGTTTTTGTTTTTGTTGTTGTTATTAAAGATCACAACATCTGATCTTTAACAATAAATATACACTAAAAAAAATTTCGTTTTTATAAGAAATTTACCCATTTTATTAAAAAAATTGTAATCACAACCCTTGTCCGATTATTCGTTGGAGCCAATGTACATTTTGCAAAAAAGAACAACTGAGCAAAAGAGAAAAAGTGAGCAAAAAAGAACAACTGAATAAGAAGAACAATTGAACAAAAAAGAACAAATAGGAACGAAAATGTTTACTTGTTCAGTATAGTGAGCAACTCTTTTTTGTTCGGTTACTCATGAGCTACCCAACACTATACCATAGCCTCTTCACTTTAATCTCAACTGTTGCATGCTGCAATCTTTAGAATGATAAACTATAATATAAATTTTACTAACAACTTACGCAAAGGGAATATGTGTCTGCTACTAACTAGATATAGATCGCTCTGTGTACTAGGAATTGAAACATCATGTGATGATACTGGCATTGCAATAATAAATGGTGACGGAAAAGTGTTGGCGAATGTACTCGAGTCACAACAAGAATTTCACACAAGGTAAACAGGTGTACCATATTTTGAATTGTAACTTACAAGACACATATGAACACACATAGATATGGCGGCATAATACCACCAAGAGCACAGGATTTGCATCGAGTTCGTATTGCAAACGCTTTTGAGAGGTGTTTACAACAAGCTAACATTGATCCAATTCTATTGGATGCCATTGCGGTGACAACACGACCAGGCTTGCCGCTCAGCCTGCAGGTTGGTCTACGTTTTGCCAAACATTTGGGGCGCAAATATCACAAACCACTTGTAGCCGTACATCATATGGAGGCACATGCACTGCAAGCACGTATGGAAGCGACAAAAGCAATATCATACCCATTTCTGTGTCTACTCATTAGTGGTGGCCATTGTCAGTTGACATTTGTACATAGTGCATATAATTTCTTACTGCTTGGCGACAGTCTAGATGATGCACCTGGTGAGGTATTTGACAAAATTGCACGGCGCCTAAGATTATTTCTCATACCCAAGTATCGATTGTGGAGTGGTGGTCGTGCTGTTGAAGATGCTGCACAAATGGCACAAAATTTAAGTAATTATGAATTTCCGCTGCCATTATCGCAACAACGTAACTGCAATTTTAGTTTTGCTGGCATTAAGAATAATTCATTTCGTGCCATAAAGGCACGGGAAGAATTTGAATGTACACCGCCAGATAGTATCATTAGTAACTATAATGATTTCTGTGCTGGCTTATTGATTGCAATCAGTCGTCATCTGATGATGCGTACACAACGTGCTCTAGAATATTCTTTAAACAGAGCATTGTTTGGTGATTCGTCACCAAAGCTAGTTGTTTCAGGTGGTGTAGCCAATAATGATGTTATATTTGCTAATGTTACAAAACTCGCCGAACACTACAAATGCCAAACACATCGCCCAGCAAAGAAATATTGTTCGGACAATGGTGTAATGATTGCATGGAACGGTATCGAACAAATTCGCAACGATCCGGGCAAATGTTTTCGCTGGGACTATGATAACATACATATGCAAAGCAAAATTAAATTTGGCAAATCGCTTATTAATGACGTTGCAAATGCGAATATTAAATGTAATTGGATTCAGCCGCTGGGTATACCATTTTACGGGAAAAATTTATTGATAAATTAAAAATATTTGGTTTGTTGGTTACAAAAGAAATGTATGGCAACTATCAATTAATTATTTTTTATGGTAGGAAGTTGATCTTTGTTGTCTCTATCGCTGTCGGGAATAATGTTGTTGTTCTCATTTGTTTGTTCAGAGTATGCAAATTCTTCTTTTTATCACTTTCTTGTAACATTAAAAAGTGATATACATTATTATACATATATGTAAGTATATACTTAAATATATATCTACTTATAACAACAAACTACATACAATTTGTGGGTTATCTCTTGTGTATTTTGTTGTGTTTTTCTTCGAAATTATATTGACAGGAGAAATGGCTCTTAGAAGATAGCATACCCACCAGCAAATTATGTGCAATTTTCAATTGTAATTAATTTTAAGCGACTACATACTAATATGGAATTTAATATTGAGAATATTTTAATATTTTTATTATCTACTCATTGTTCTTTTCACAAATATGTTTAGACAAAACATATAAACCTTTGCTGGAATAAAAAAAAGAAAAATAACAGTCTACGAAACTCTTAAACGACGCGATCATGCCAAACATACCAGAGATTGTGAGATTTTTGTCAAAATCGGTTTAGTGGTGTAAGCAGGAAAGGATTAACAAATTCAATGTTTGCCGTTTAATTATATACATTTTAATTTAAAAAATCAAAAAGCAAGTATGCCACTCGACTGTTTAGGATAAAAATATTACCCACACAAAAACTATAACTTTCTTGACTTCAGTAATTTTAGCTAAAATCCGAAGCGGAAACAAAACTGCTGTTGCCGTTGCTTCTTCAGGCATCGCAGCCACTCTTCAGTGTATAGGGAGAACAGCTCATTCTACATTTAAGCTGCCGCTAAGTTTTTGACAAGAACAGACTTTCGCATATTCTATTATAAAAAAACAGTGCAACTGCTACACAAGTCTCATATTGATACTGTCAATCAATCAAAGATTTAAGATCCTCTCAGGCGGTAATGAGTGATTTGTGTTCACTGGAGATTTTAGACAGAATTTATCTATGGTTCCTAAAGTTACACGTGCCGATACTCTTAATGTGTGTTTAAGAAAGTCTGAAATTATCTGTTAATATGCGCATGCATCTTTATGGGCGCCATCATTTATATGAGTTTGCAGAGTACCTGTTAAAAATAGGCGATGGTTCCACTTCCATAACAAACGATGGCTGCATTACCATGTCAGATATTGTAGGAACCTGCGTTAGAACAATTGAGGAACTTATTGGTAAGGTCTATCCAGATATTGAAAATTTGTAGCAGTTGGCTTTGCGAGCGAACTGTCGTCACTTCAACAAATACAGCCGCAGACGACAGTAACGATGCAGTCTCACATAAAGTCTCTGTAGAATCTAAAATATATAACTCTTTGGATGCAGTGACTGATCCAGATGATGTTGTTCACTACCCAACAGAATTCCTTAATTCTCTTAACTCTGCGGGACTATCACCATATAAATTAAGTCTTAAAATTGGAACACCCATTATACTTCTATGTAACCTTAAGCCGCCCAATTTATGCAATGGTACAAGACTACAAACTCAGCGTTTCTTCCCTAATATTATAGAGGCAACTATTTCAACAGTTCCAGCAGCAGGCGAAACTACGATGATCCTCAGTATACCAATGATTTCAACCGAGTTCAGTTCCAGTCAGAACAGGTTTTGCGCCTACTATTGATAAATCACAAGGGCAAACATTTCATGCCGTTAGTGTAGATCTCCGTAACGAAGTGTTTTCTTACGGCATGCTATACGTTGCCCTTCATGAATTGGCACATCACAGAATCAAACTTTTCTTATTCTTGGCAATAGAAATGAAATTCGAAATGTTGTTTTTACGGAAGTATTCAATAATTAACTATTTTACTCGACGTGATGCTTACATATGTATCATGTTTTTTTTTTTTTTTTTTTTTTTGTTTTGAGTTGGGGCGTAGCAACCCACACCGGGACATCTAGTGTAAAAATGTAATTTAAATTTGGAATACAGGTATTCTAAATTCTAGCGATGAGGAAGTTACACTCACTACGATCCCTACACCACTCTCCTCCTTTTTCCTTATGCGTATTACTAATTACCTTTCTATTATTCCAGTATTCCCATATTCTATAATTCTTCTCTCTCCTTTATACCTGTTAATCCTCTACTTTTCGTATAACTCAATGTCATCTTTACTTTATTTAATATATGTGTCAAAGTAATGAAATTTGTTTTCCTTCTTGAGAAAGGACTGCTCCAAAGGAATAATTAAAAGCGTCCGTTGTTAATTCGAAAGGTTTATCGAAATTAGAATAGTGAAGAATAAAATCTTCTGAAACTAAGCAATTGCGTTTTAGGAGTATGACCCATTTCTTCTCGTAATATTTCTGTTAATGGTTTTGCAATTTGGGCATAGCCTTGGATAAATTTGCGATAATGCCCTGTTGCTCCTAAAAAGGAAAGAAGATCATGCAATGTTTTAGATTTAGGAAATTTGGCAATAGCTTCAACTTTTTGGGGATTGGTACGTATACCATTTTGATTGACCACAATGCTAAGAAACTCGATTTCTTTCTTGATGAAATCTCACTTGACAATTTGAAATTTAAGGTTTGCCTTTTCGAGGGCATTAAAGACGATTTGTAAATTTTCCCAATGGTCTTGGAATGTTTTTGCGAATATGATGTTATCGTCGATGTAAACGTAACATCTAATGCCGATATGTTCGCGAAGTATATCGTTTAACGCACGCTGGAAAATTGAATTTGCATTTCTAAGACCGAATGGGAGTCGTGTAAACTCATATTTTCCGTTATTCACTGCAAATGCTGTATTTTCAATATCTGATTCTTAGAGGGATATTTGATGGAAACCGCTCTTCAGGTCAATAAGAGTGAAATATTTATTTGACACAAGGTTAGTTAAAATTGTATTCATATCCGGAATTGGATATTTATCAGGTATGGTATCTTCATTAAGTTTCCTATAGTTGATGACCATACGGACTTTTTTTGTTCTTGAAGCATCTCCTTTTTTTTTAACTACCCATACTGGAGAATTATATGGTGATTTGGAACGACGTATGATACCATCTTGAAGTAATTCTTCCACTTGTTTATCTATTTTGGATTTAAGCACCATTGGATATGGATAAGACCTAGAATAGATTAGTCGTTCGCTTTTAGTACGGGTTTCTACTTTTACATTTGTGACAAATGTTATACTTTTATCTGGGTCAGAACAAAGTGTTGGACAGAAATAGATGATTTCCCTGAAAGCCTTTTCGTTTTCTGGTGTCATATGATTTAGTCGGAATTGGATGTGAGCGATTGATTCGAACTCTAATTGTTCGAGTAGATATTAAAACTTTTCGAGTAGTGTAAAGTAATTTTGTTCGGTATAAATTACAGCTTTGAGAGCTTTTAGGGTGTCGTTTCCGATGATGCCGTCGACAGTTTGCAGATCGGGTAATAGGAAAAATTTGAGTTCACTTATTTCTTCATTAAAAATTTTAATGTTAGCATGACGGGTTATTTGCAATAGAATTTACAAGAAAGACTGTTTCGTTTGGGATTGGTTTCTTTATGATTTCAGGTTCTACCTAATTTTTTAGGGTTCCGGTCCCAAAGGGTTCCAAAAGGAACCCTATTGCAGAGACTTCGTTGTCCGTCCGTCCGTGCTCGGATCATGTATCATAAACCGCAATAGCTACAGAGTTAAAATTTTCACAGAATGTGTAGTTCTATTTTAGCATCAGCAACAAATACTAAAACTAAAATATTTTCAAAAACTTAAAGGGGTCCCCATACAAGAAACATTTTGGTTTGTATGACAGCTGTACGATCTAGTAATCCCACGATCTTGGATGATTGGTGGCTATAAATCAGAAACTTATATTGTCAATATTTCAGTTTGATCGGATTACTAGGGTACTATGTACCTCCCATACAAACCCCCATCAAAATTCAAGTTGTTATTACAAAAACTTTTTTGTTTTTTGTTTCATCAAACTGAAATTTAGATAATATAAGTTTTTGATATAGGCGCTGCACATCTGCTGGAATCAGCCAAATCGGCTAACTAGGCGGCGTACCTCCCATACAAACCCCAATCTGGTACGGAACCCTCCGTGTACGAGTCTGATTCGCACTTATCCTATTTTTATTATTTGATCCAGTGTCTAAAAGAAATTTAAGTACTTTCCCGTTCTTCATTCTGAATGGATAAAACAGAAGATTGGAGGAAGCTAGTCTAAAAAATGAATATCATCGTTATTGGAAGTATCGTTGGTGTCTGGGATCTCTGAGTTGAAAGTTGTTGTTTGTGGTAAGAATGTTCATCATTATGCATTATTGCCTCAGTGTTGAACACCCTTTGTAGATTATTCGGTTGTTGTACCGACATTGAATGTGGTCTTTTAAAGGTACATATTTGGATTGGGCCTATTGTGGTTCTAATTAGAGTGATCGACGTCCATAGGTACCGGTGGGTTTGGTGAAAATGTTGGTCTGAATGGTGGTTGATTGAAATTTTTGTTGTTGCGATCGAGGTTGCTAGTGTTGAAATGGTTGTTGCGGACGATATTGTGGAATTGTTGTTGTGGACAATATTGTTGGAATTGTTGTTGTGAGCGAAATTGTTGGTTGTTAAATGATTGACGATATTGTCCCTGATTTGGTTTTGGATGAAAAGTTTCCTGAGTAAGCTCAGGATACAATGGTCAAGTAAGTTTGATTGGAAAGTGGCTTTTTGTATTTGCGCTTGCATAGTTAACTCGATAATTTTAATTACATAGGTTCAAACACATATGCAAAGCTTGGGGTACGCTAGTTTGTTTTTTACGGGGAAGGTCTCCATTAAGGCCTCGTAAAAAAGTATCTAAAGCCTTATCACGATAAGGGTGCGTCATGACATTGAGTGCATTGTCACTCAAGTCTAAGCAATCTATTTTGTCTAAAATTAAAGAAAGTGATAGAATACTTCTTGGTAAAATTCAGTGATGGAGTTATTTCCCTGTATTAAAATGGTCATTTGATACTCTAGGGTTGAGATGTCTCTCTTGTCCGAGTAATGAAGCATTAAACATTTGGTTTTTAACCCAATCTAGTGGAGTTCGGTATACTAAGAGCTCTAAGGTTATTATTATTATTTTTTTAAATTTTCTCTTATTTTTCTTCCTCTTTTTTTCTTATTCTTTTCACATTCTTCTTTTTTTATTTCTATTTTTTTAATTTCGTTTCTATTTTTGTTTTTGTTGTTTTCTTTTCTTTTTATACTCTTCACTGAAAAGAATAGTATTATAAGTTTATCATGAAGTTTGTAACAGGCACAAGGAGACAAAAAAAACACATAAAGTATATATTCTCGATCAGCTCGATTAGACGAATTGATTAAGCCATGTCCGTCTGTCCATCTGTATGTAAGTACATTTGTCGGAACCATCCGAATCGGACCGCTAGGAGGGGTACCTCCTATACAAACCTCCCAATTGAATTCATGTTCTTATTAGAAAAATTTTTTTTTGTTCTATCGAACTAAAACTTGGACACTATCAGTTTCCAAAATAGGCTCAGCATCTTTGAGAGAACCAGCCGAATCGGACCACTGGGGGGGTACCTCCCGAACAAACCACCCATTTGAATTCATGTTCTTATTAGAAAAACGTTTTTGGTTTTTGTCCTATCAAACTGAAACTTGTTCACTATCAGTTTACAAAATAGGCGCAGAACATTTGTTGGAACCAGCCGAATCGGACCACTAAGGAGGGTACCTCCCATACAAATCCTGTGAAGAGTATTTGATCTTCGGCATAGTCGAAGGTAACCTTCTTTCTAGTTTTTTTTTTTATCGTTGAACTGTGCGGATGTGTAAAGAGATACAATCTCTGTAACGGAGGACACTTTAATTGCGATTACTAAACTTAACATTTTGTGTAGGAACTAGCAACCCGCCCTGCATGCACGGGTGCTGTTTAAAAAATATCGTTTTGGTATTGATAGCAAGCATTGTCTACAGAGTAGTATGTTTGTGTCTGTCCATTGATCTTTGACAGTATTAAATCATTTACTTTAACTATTTGATCGTTGGTAGGTGACAAAATAGCTATCTCCTTTAACCAAAAAGTTGTCTTAGACCTTATGTTATCAATTTCGGGATAAACCTTTTCTACCAATTCTTGAAGGTCATTTACCAAAACGCAAATGTTGTCATTCTTAGGACTAATTCTTCCATTGTCCATTGGCATCTGTCCCTTTTCTAATTTTAAGGAAAAACTAAGCGAAATTCCGGTTTTCATGTGTAGACAACGAAACTCTCATATTTGTTTTGAGTTCTAATATATTCACATACGACCACAGGTCAGATATATTCAATGGAGCGTTTATTTAATCAGCACGACCCTTTTGTCACAACCGGTAAAATTTGACGAAAGTCACCTTAGAATAATGTTTTGCACCCATCCATAGCTGAGTTTGTGCAGCGCAAGTCGCGCAATGTTCTATCTAATGCATCAACGGAAGACTTGTTTTATGTGGAAATTGATTGCTTTTAATTTGTTTTGTGTAAATATAAACTACAAGCTTTGCACAGCCACGCTTTGCTGTAAATAATTAAATAAACCGAGGCGTGCGATTCGACTCCTGCACTGTGAATATTTGTTTTTTATTTTTACCTAATTCTGTCTTAATAGAACTCACATTCTCTCATTAATGCAGTCTTGAGCGAAAACGTTCATTCTCTTTTGTGTTTTTGTGTTTATAGAGAAACTAAATAAATAAATAAAAATAATAATAAATAATAATAATTATAGGCTAAGTGCAAGTCAGACGGAGGGTTCCGTACCAGATTGGTGTTTGTATGAGAGGTACTCCTCTAGTGGTCCGATTTGACTGATTCCAACAAATATACCACGTCTATATCAGAAACTTATATTTTCTAAATTTCATTTCGATAGAACAAAAAACAAAAAAGTTTTTCTCATAAGAACCTGAATTCAAAAGGGTGGTTTGTATGGGAGGTACCCTCCAAAGTGGTCCGATCAAACTGAAATATTGACAATATAAGTTTCTGATGTATTGCCAACCATCCAAATTTAAAGGTCGTGGGATAACTAAATCGTGTAGCTGCCATACAAACTAAAATGTTTCTTGTATGGGGATCCTTTTAAGTTTTTGAAAATATTCTAGTTTTAGTATGTGTTGCTGATAGCCGGATAGAACTACACATTCTGTGAAACTTTCTAGCTATTACGGTTCATGAGATAAACCGAGGACGGACGGACGAACAACGAAATCTCTGCTGAAACTCTAAAATTGAATCAAGAAAAGGATATTAAAAAAAAATTTTCAATACATAAAAATAAAAATTATTATCAAAATGTTCTGAATGACATTTATTGATTTTTTTTTGGTTTAATATATTTTTCTTAACCATTATTGTATTGATTGTAGAGGCTGGGTTTACAACCCCCCGTTTTGTAACTTTCGTTGAGAGTTATTACTAAGGAGCCAACTACAAAAACACTTTGACCGTGAAATACATTTAAAGTTTGTAATCGTGGCGCCACGTTGGGCGCCAATTAAACAAATTATTGTTTATTTTATAGAAAAAAGTTATAAATTCATTATAAGTATTAGCTCGATGAGCTTATTATTTATCAGCACTAAGCGCTTTTGTATTTTCAGCATTATGGGCTTCTTTGAGTACGAAATCGTGACTGACTCACTTTAGCTTCGATAGAATGAAGCTTCGCTCATGCTGGTCTACGTGAAAGAAAGTACACTGTCAGCGAAAAGGGTTCTAATGAAGAGAACTTCTAATTTGGGAAAGAGAATGTTTGTTTTGGAGAAGAGTATCTTTGGATTGGAAAAGAGAATTTTTAATTTGGAATACGTGACAGAGATATGCACTGTCAGCGGAAAGGGTTGCTATGTCTTATACTAAGAAAGGGACTAATGCAAAGTTTCTGGATATTACATCAGCCAAATAATGTGGAAACCGTACATTGCGTGAGCGAAAATATTGTGGGAATAATGATCATTACAATGATGATAGCATTGTGGGAACAATGCTCATGATAATGATCATTTTTTTCACTTACCTTTTAGCTTTTGTCATAAAAAGACTCAAAAGAATTACCTAAAATTGGATTAATAAAAAATATTAAAATAACACCAAGAGTTGAAACTAAGAAACATTAAATAAGATTGATTAAGATTAAGAATTAAAAACCAAGTTGAAGTATTATAATAAATTAAATATTAACATAAGAAAAAGTGTTTCTTTTTCGTAAACCAAAAAAACTAAGACTTTACATCATAATTTCGTGTTAGTTAATGGGGGCACTTGCGCGTACCAATAAAATAATATACTTGGTTAGTTTCTATATCAAAATTTTAATAATGAGCTGCACTCTTGTTTTCTCTAAGAGTACAATAGAATACAAATGACAAAAAAGACTAACTTAGCTGCTAGTTTATGACATTTACAGTACCTTTGAATCGGATGTTCCCACAGCTACGAAGAGAAGAGATCATTAGATAAAAAATTACTGTAAAAGTTATTATTAATTATTATGCTTTGAAGGGCAAGTAAGGACAAATAGCTGTACCAACTCTGCAAGCGCTGGCTACAAGTAACTCTTCCCCCTCTTGAAGAAGGACGTCCACGGACACTGCTATTGCCCTCCTCCTGCTTCCTTATTATTGTGACAAGGCACACACATAACGATATTTTTACTCAAATACAATTACTTAAGGTATAAGAAAAGTATAAAGTAACTGAACATGAGGAGCTACTAAGTATAATAAAATAATGTGTTGCCAAAATTTTCATTTTTGTGACATTTGAAATGCTGTCCCAGTTCATTATGTATGGCTCTATTTCTTAAAATAAGAAACTCATACAGATTGCCTGTGCCCTTTGTGTTTCCTCAGTCACTATTGACATTGAATAGAATTACCCAGCTAAGAAAGAAATTATTTTTATTACTTATAATAGAGTTTTTATTACTTATAATGGAGTTAACTTAGTCCTTATGATGGTTTGATTTAATCAACACCTTATCACCTACATTGAAGGCACGGGCACCACGGTCACGACTATGCGTTATCAGTTCATATTTCCTGTGCACTTTCCACATTTTCAAATACCTCCATATTATTCCGTTCTGACGCACCTGAATGAAAAATTTCTAATGGCTATTTGTGCGTTACCGAATGGATAGTTCTATTGTACTCAATACTCCTTTCAACTTTTAAGCACCTGGCTATCTCAGCCAGAGTTCTATGAAACCTTTCCACCTGCCCATTTGAAGTACTGTGTAGAGGTGGCGGATTCGCATTTTCAATGTTGAAATTAAGGACCTCTTAAACGTTCTTAATTAATTATATCTAGCTGCTCACTGGCATCAAATATGTCCGTTACGAAGTTTCGCATACCTAAATCTGGAGTTTTCTTCAATTTGATTGCTTCAATTTGGTCATATAACTCAGTAGGCGAGATGGGATTTATGTGACCGGATGACGCATTTGGATCTTGGAAGCAAGCCATGGTGCAGATGACATCAGCAGGAGCAGCGAGTTGATGAGGAGTAAACCTCAAGGAAAGCTCGTTTGCGAAGGCTGTAGCTTTTTCATAGTCAGATCGGCACCAGAGGTTGTGCGTATCAAGAAGGGGGCAAAACGAAGTGGTTGTTGTTTGACACATCAGGTGGCTCTTCACAGATTAAATCCTAAGGATTTGCTTGGATCAGCGTTTTGCTGAAGGTCAAAGAAGTAACGAGATTTTTCCTTGGCGAGATAGTTATTTAGTTGGAGCTCAGCTCTGCGGTAATTTGCTTTATCCAAGATATTGTATGTGCGCATATATCTACGACGAATCTCTTGTACCTTACCAGGTCCAGAGTCGCAGCTTTTAGCGGAGGCTGGGCTGAATCTGGGGCACAAGATGGGGCCGGTTCCAAGATGTAAGGGCAGCTGCAGCGTATATACCACGAGCAAACAATTCAACTTCATTCTAAATCATTTGGAGAAGAGATATTCAGATTTAGATTTAAACGTTCTTCTAGACCAGTTCTGAAGCACAGCAAGTCGGCATGAGGAGGAAGTAGTCTCTTGTTAATTAAAAATCGATCAGCAGCTACCTTAAACTCAGCAATCAAAGGGAGGTGAAGAGAGATCTGAAGAGTCAGAGATGGACAAACGATTTGGCGGAATTCCAGCAAACACAGCGAAGTCCAACTCGTCGGGAAGGCGGTTATTGTCATTGGGGAAGTGTGTATGCGATCCCGTAGATAAAACTTCTCTTTGCGAGTGTATTAAGTCGTTAAAAGTTCTCGAACCCCATAAGCGGTGTTTGGAATTCCAATCTCCACCGATCAGGAACTTGGGACCAAGTTCATCAAAGAGATTTTTGAACTGGTTCTCAAGAATAGTGCAGCCGGGGGGCATTATAGAGCGGCAATCACCAATTCACCAAGATCGGTGGATATTTTCGCAGCTGCACATTGAAGCCAGGTGTGGCATACAGGAGGCAAGGGGAAGTGTTTTAATCCAGTCCGGACTAAAATTGCGGCTACTCTGGACGCCTGATTGTCGTCTGGATTGTGGAAGTTGAACATCATAACCCGACAGTTTGAAGAACGATCGAGATGAAAAGTGAGTCTCTTGTCGTTTGAAATATAAATGCGAAGTTCGTTAGTGTGGTTGCCTAAGCCATTGGCATTCCAAATGCCAATGCGAAGATCTATATGCTCCATTGTTTGGGGACAATTACAGTCAGGAGCTCCATCATTTTAGTTTGGGATTCCATCATACGCTCGACTTTAGCTAGAAGAGACGCGAAACATTCCTCAAATGCAGTAGGAAAATTTGGTTGTTGATACTGGCGGAGAGATCGGGAGATTTTTGGCATAAAGAAGAGGCGTGACTGCCACCGCATTTGCCACATTGAAAGTTTTTTCGGCAATAGTGCTTTGTATGGACAAATTCTTGGCAGCGAATGTATTGCGGGATGTCATTGAAATGGTGAGGGGGCTCCACAGTGATCACTTGTCGACATAAGCGTTTAACATCGAAAATAGTTTTGTTATTAGCCGACGGTTCTATTTAGTTCAATGAAGAAAAGGTTCAAAAAAGAACCAGAGTTATTTATCTGCTCTTCGGGTTGTGCACATTGCATACATTATAGCCTAATGTAGTCAGTTCTGTCTCAATGAGCTTGGACGGGGTGGAATGGTGAAGTCCTCTGATTACCACTCTGTATTCTCATAGCAGCTTCAGCTGATATGAATAGTAAGGTAGAGAGCTGTCGGCGAAGAATTTTATTATTGAACGATAAGCTGCAGCACTGGTTGGAAGAAGACGGAATGACTCCTTGCCGGAAGATTTCGTTACATATGAGGAACCATCTGTGACCTCGACAAAGCTGGTCATAAAACCATTAATGTCAGTAACGAATATGGGTGGGGGCCTTGGGAATTACTCCGTAGCTGGATTATCCACGAGTGGGGAGCAGTCCATTTGCAATGGAATGCTTTCAGTAGCTGGGTCGCCCAGAATTTTCGATAATTGCATCCCCTCTTCCGCGGTATCCGTTTCCTCATCAACAGAGGGTGAGAAAAGTAGGCACCGTTACTTAAACACAAGACCAGCACAATAGTTGCTTGGTTTTTGATTTTTCTTTGTTTTTAATGTTTTTGATCTGCTGATAAGTATAAGAAACAAATAAACGGCAAAAAATTTTCACTGAACGGTACTTTTCAGACAACGCACAAGACTCAACACAATATGTAAGTTTACGATATCTCAATTGAGTTTTTTTTTTTCTTGAAATACTTGAGATCGCAAGCATTTTTAGGTTTTGTATTTTTGTTTGTATATTTCTTTTAAGTACTTATTTTATAAAGCCAAATTTTCTACTTTGGTTTTGTGTGTTTTTTTTGTTTTTTTTTGTTTTAGATATTACAATTTTTTTTTTTCTTTCATCAATTGTTTTTTATTACTATTTTGTCGTTTTGTCGGAAATCAAAATGGATTCGTTCATCTGCCATCTTCCATCATCTATCATCAACAACTTCTTCTTCATCTTCATGAAACTCTATCAATCAAACAATGAAACAAGATTTATAAGTAAGAAATCTTATGTCCTCCTTCTGTGATTATTGGTGTATATGCTGTTGCTCAATTCAATCAAAGCAAATAAATCAATCAATCAATGAATTTTTTTTATAAGAAAAATCTTATATATTTTCCTTTTCTGAGATCTGATTTTTGTAGTGTTTGCGTTGATTTTGCACTAGTAGCTGTTGCTTTTGTTGCCTTCGTTGATATTCCTCATTAGACCAAGGTTTTGGGCCGTGTTCTGGTGGCAGGTCCTTCAATAAAATCTGCCATTTTTAAAAGATTTTATCGATATCGATATATCTGAGGATCTTTCCAATTTTTTTTATACTGCGTTTGAGGACGCTTATTGATTACGCGACATTTTACTGTTGCCAAAATTTCTTAATAATATTTGAGTACGAGCTCCTTTTTTTAAAAAAAGTTGCCAAATTTAGTCCTTTCCAATTTCCTTTTTGAAGGAAATCCCGTCGACTGTGCCAGTTAAGTTCTCAAAAAGATCGACTTTTCTAGTCCTTTTTAAAAGTATTGCAAGATCTTTAGATCCTGCTTATTATGGCCGCCATGGTCTGGACCTTACTTTATCTTCTTTGATATAAACCCTTGAAATAAACCCTTCAGAGTAAATTACATCCACTTTATCAACAACGGTCTTAAGACTAACTTATGCTAAAATTCTAATCTTACATTATACTTGCTACTTGATGCATTTAATAAAAATAGTTGTTCTTATTTACCTAACCAATAACGGATTAAGAGGAATAGTTGTTTTTATCTACTTTAAAATATAATGTTCGAAAATAGATACCCAGTAGTATGGAGAACTAGTCTAAAACTAGTCCTCGACTAGTCCCTTTGGAACCAGCACTGGCTCCATTTCTATCTCTTTTGCATGTAAATGAATGACGAATTTTACATAGGAATTGGAAAGGGTCCATTGCCACCGCTCGCTTACCTTGGGACTGGTTCTGCGCTAGTCCCAATGTAACTGGTTCTGCGCTAGTCCCAATGTGACTAGTTCTGCGCTAGCCCCAAAGTGACTAGCTCTAGTTCTGAGGTAGTTACATTTCACCAGTTCTGAAATCAGAAGCTCATCAATTTATAATTGAAAGTTAAAAATTTGTCATTCATATTACATTTTATTCATTAAAAATTAGGTCTAAATATAATAAAAAAAAAAAAAGTTTTTCGCACCGCTATTTTCCCTCAGTTTCCTTGTCCAACTCCCCATGCTTCCTTTTGAGCGCATGCTTCTTGCTTAGTTGGATAAAATTATATAAAGTGCACTAAATTGAAGGTTTTTCATTTTCGACTTACCTGTTTACATGATGCCCCGTTGTCAATTAGTTTTGTGATGTTGTTGTTTTGCAGTTTTTATATTGCTGCGCAGTTAGAACTTATGCAAAAAATAAATTGATATCAAAAATTCACTTTATAAAATATTTTTCTACACTTACCCGATACAAAATCAAATTTTCCATAGGTTTTCTAAGAAAGTAATAGTACAAATTAAAACAATAAGCAATAAATATTAAAAATACGCCACTCTCTTTATTATCTTTATGACGCTGGTACAAATAATGAGACGCGTGACTCAACAAATTTTTTTCACTTTGTTTTCACAACAGTAAATACCACTCCAAATTGATACAAAACTTCCAAAAAACCAGTACTTCAACAATACGCGTGTTCAATGCACTTCAAAAAATTTCATATCGTTTCGACCTTTGTTCAGAACTTTCGCTCTCGACACCAGTTCACAGCGAGTAAACAAATTGTTGCCTCTCCATTGTTCTCTCTTACTGGCTTGCTTCTACCTCGCTTCTGTCTCCCTCGTGGCTATTCCCAAAGGGATAAGGGACTGGATAGTAACTCGCGACAAGGGGACATTGCCACCGAGCATACTACTGGGTAAGTACAAGGTAAATGAACTTTATAAAAGTTAACGAAATAGCTGTTTTAAGAACAGGGTCTGATTGAGAGTAAATTACTGCCATGCATTCAACGACCAAGCTACTGACTGACAGATGTGTTTAGCCAGGAATCAGGAAGGAACATTTTCGTTCGATTCTGCCAATCTTGCCAACGCTCCAAGATACATCGTCACACACAATCTTCGCCGGCTAATTACGTTCCGCCTGAGAAATGTTTTCATACGTCAATTTCAACCTTGTCGGTCTCTTTCCATTATGTGAGGGTCAACGATACTTTTTGACTATGATTAATTTTGACATTGGCTTGATGTGGCGCCAATCCCTTGTATAACAGCCGAAACTGTCATAAAAGCCCATTGGGTATCACGATTTGAAGTTCCGATGCGAATCGCTGCGGACAATTCGTATCTTTCGTACTCGCGAAGCTTATAACTGCGATTGGAGCAACACAACTGCGAACTACCCCTTATTATCCACAATTTAACAGACTTATCGAATGATGGTATCGCACTTTCAAAACACCAATACTTTGTCACGACGCTACCAAGTGCACACATGTTCTACTTACTATATTGCTGGGTTTTAGAACGATCATAGTGCGCGCAGAAGCTGAAGCTTAAGCGAAAGCTGAAGCCGAATTGCTTGTGGTGCTAGCAAGCTATTGAGTATGCATAGCGGAAGCCGATTTGCTTGCGTTCCGAGCAAGCGATGAGTGTGCATTGACATCACCAAGGCGTCGAAAAAGAGAATGGTATAAAGGAAAACAAAAACAAATTTGCAACTGATAAAAATTGTATGTATGTATTATATGTACTTATATCATATACTAGATAAGTCGCACACAAACACAGTGTTCGTTCTCAAAATTGTTCTTGGCTTTGTCTAACGCAAAGCAACTCATAAAATAATTCAAAAGAAACAAAGAAACAAAAACAACAAAAACTGCACTGAGCAGTAAGTGATTCATCTTCAAAAACATTACCGCACAGTTTGTAGCAGATAGCTTGCGCTCGGCTCCAGCTTCGTCTTCTCCTGCACTATGCACACTTTCGAACGTTTTCATATGATTTCTTATGGACGCTTTTTCGCTCTTTTTCATCTTCAGCTTTAGCTTTAGCTTGCATTATGATCGTAATCTTAGTGTTACGTTCGGCCCGCATTTTTACAGTTCCTTCAGCGATTCAGAACATGCGATCTAATGACACTGCATTTCACTCATTACCAAAATTTTTGTTTTTCGCAGCTACAATCATCATCACATGTTTTCGTTCGCAATGACTCAGTGCGCCAATAACTGACACCACCCTTCAGCGGATCATTGCCGGTATTGAAAAAATACGAAAAGTTTTCAAAGGACAGAAAGTGAGCATAAATATCGATCAGTTGAAGCCAGCAACGCACGACGATTCTATAAACGTTGGCATTTAATTTAATTAAGTCGCGGTTTGTTTTAAATATCCATTATATATCAAACCAAAACATGTTTTCTCAAAATTAAAATTCTTATGGAATCTACTTAACTAAAACAGCTTGATCTACATAAGTTTTACGTGTTTCATAATTTAAACTTGCTAATTGTAGCACTCTCTTGTTGTTCTAAAATTCCCAACCATTCTCTTTTCTAAAGCAAATTTCATAACGTTGATCTATTAAGTTTACTTCTCTTATTCACTCAATGTTCTTTTCTAGTCTTTTTTTTTTGACAACCTATGTGGCAATCTTTGGTTAGAGTAACTAAATAATGTCTTCATTATATACATCAGGTGCAGATCCAGCATATAAAAGTAGTTGTAGTCCATTCCTGTGTCTAGCATTATTGCATAGGTTGGTGCTTTTGGATAAATTATCCGTTCATTTCGTCTACCTGACCAACTAGGTTATAACCCCATACTTGAGCACGATTGTATAGCCCTCGATACTGCCTTAAAAAGTTTTCATTTAGAACTTAGCTGAATCTCAGGTTTACATAAATAATTATTCCATGTCGAATTGATATAAATATTTCCCAAATAATAATAACTTCCAAATTCCACTTACTGCAATACTTTTCGAGATTTTATATCATACATTGCATAGTCTGAATATCGTCTGATAGAATTACAATATCGTCCGCATATAGAAGCAATCTTATGTTTATGTCTTCAATAGCAACACCATACCTTACATCCTGATGCAAGTCATTTAAGTACAAGGCAAAAAGGAATGGTAACAATAAACAACCTTCTTCGACTCCCGGAACGGTCATTTGAGAGTTCCTCTCCTGTCCAAACTGTAGATTTAGTTTTGCTATAGACTTCAGCCACTAATCTTACTATTTTTGTAGATACTCCTATTTCTTGGAATTTGAAAATTAAAGTCTTACGCGATACCTTATCGAACGCCGAACAAAAGGAGCATGCAATACTTTTTTCTTTTCATAAAACTTCAATTACACAATTGAAGTAAGATTGTATATTATCAAAAGTTGAGTACCCTGAAACCTGCTTGACATTCATTTAGAATATTCCACTTATCTACCCTGTTATAAAGTCTCATATTAACCACTCTTATCATAACTTTTGCCATACAATTCATAAAAGAAATTCCGCGATAATTACTAGTCAAAGTAGGATCTCCCTTTTTGAGAATTGGACAACTACTTTTCAAAAGCATCGCTTATTTTTAATTGTTCAAACAATACATGAAGGCAGTTCGCAAATTGAGACAAGAAGTCATCTGGTGCATTTTTTAAATGCTCATAGGTAATGCTATCTTCACCAGGGTCTTATTTAGTTTTTGCCAACACTAGTTTTACATCTGCTATTATTATCCAGGTATCTAAATTTTCATCGTCATTTAATCGCTCAGCATAAGTGGTTGGTGAAATAGTCCCTCAAATCTGCTCCTGTGATTTCTTGATGTATTTGCTATTTTGTACTTCTCAACTGGTTAATTAGTATTCACCAATCTTTCCTATCCATTACTCTATTTATTTGAATATCCACATTTCTAAAACACTCATTAATTTTTAGCACAAATATGTTAAAACCTTTGCTTTGCGACTAAGTATTTTTCTTTATTCTCTGTACTTAGACATTTTCTGTAGGATACTAATAGTTTAAAGGAACGTTTTCTCTCATTACCGCACTTCATATCAAATTATTTATTTGTAGGAACAGTTGAAACGTTTCCGAAACGGCACCGACTCTTTGATTATATGAGCCAAATCTGATAACTGTATTTCCCTTTCATCCTGCCTATATTTGCATAAACTATCTCTTATTGACTTCTGGTACTTTTGCTTTTCACTTGAGTTCCATTGCAACTTCGGTAGATGCTTAAAGGGCTCCGTATTTCTTTTATCTTCAAATTTCAAACGGAATATCAGCGGCATGTGATCAGTCCATATTCTCCCATCAACAGCGCATATGTCATTTACTGACTCTCCAACTGCACTAATAAACGTAAGAGCTTCTTCCTCATCACCTTTTGCCAACTCGTTTATCTCTATTAACCCATTTACTACCGAATCCCTCGACTTTCTTACATCACTTCCTGCTATAAAAGAAATCTTTGTTATCTTCTCCATATTTTGTTGTATTTGCCAAATTCGCAAATCTCCCGTTATTATTGGATTCTCTCTTTTCGTTCAAAAAGTTTTCTGCACAACGAAACTCATCGTGGCAGTTTGCAGCTCTTAAATATGATGGTGTTAAGGTAAAAGTTATTTAATTTGTTACATTTGTGATCATATCCACATTACTTCACAAAAGTTACTGAATTGTGTCGAAAGTCCTGGAAGAGGCAAAGAAATCTGGGTATAATAACTTATTTGTAAAACCATGAACATTATGCTTATATATTTTTTTAATATTCTTACTTGATTTCTATTTATAATACTCGCATTATTAGCTTCTTTATCTGGATACTTTTTGTGAGCTTCAGTTAGTTTTCGTTCGATTTATTGAGTAAACTCCAATATATCAAGCTATCTGGCACCAGACTCTCTCCATATAGCTCCTTCAGTATTCTCTTAACCGGTTGGCCTTTAGACACCACGATCTTCTTACTATTAAAACTCGTCAATTTATTTAACACGCACATGCGGTCGTTTCTCACCATCATTTTGTGTGTCTTTTTTAGCTGCAGGTGGTCACATTTTAGTTGCAGCAGTTACTTTTGTCCTGCTGCTTTTCAGTATTTAAATCTTTTTCTATGTATATTGAGATGCCTGCCAACTTTCTAGTGCTTTTAAGTACCTCACCTGCTGTCTCCACTGACTCCAATCCTGCTACCACTCCGATCTTATTATTTCTCTTGTACAGAAGCATTGCCTCACACACTTTAAAGTGTTGCAATTCTTATTTCTCTTGGCACAACTTCTGTACCGCCAATTTTGGTGAAACGTTTTCAGGGTTGGAGACCCAAAGGGTACCAAACAACAACAAATACTAAACCTAAAATATTTTCGTTCTATCGCAATCTCTCAAAGTGTGTGGTTGTCGTATAAACAAAATTGTTACATTTGTCGTTTTTTTTTTTTATTAAATCGCGAGTTACAATTCAACCTTAAATTTTCAAGTTTTATTATCCTCACTAATATTCTACCTGAGAACGACAAATCAGCAGAAATTAAGTGTCGCATAAGACCTTCTACCTATAACTCTGGCGCCCCTGGCGCACTAGACAGACAGACAGAAGATGCCGCGAAGGCTGATTTTTGAGGAGGAAGGTGATAGAGGGAATAGAAAACGATTACGTGAATTTCGTGGTTTTTATTTTGGTGAAGACGACGCTGAACACAAAAGAAAAGTCAAATACATTGAAGAAAATTTGTTCGAGCTCGTTCTTGTATCGATCTGCATTTTGCTGGGTATTGGATACGACGTAGGAGACATTGTAAGTCACATTTTGTTAAATTTACATAAAATGAGCTTCTACAGGCAGGCTGCTCGAGTTCTAAAGAAACAAACGAAGAATATGGTAAGGGAAGCGACGAAGAATTCGAGAGTGTATCAAACGTTAGCGACGTATCGACCGGTAATAATAAAAAACAGAAACCTAGAGCAAATTCACCACAAAATCAAAATAGGCAAAAAGCAAGTAAAGGAACACACACAATGACATGCGAAAACGACGCGCCAAGATTTTCCATTACATTTTGCGACGTGGAGGAGTCGATTCGATTTGATGCAAGCGTAACAGGATTGGTCCTGTTAAAGAATGGGTGTCGGAATTTGAAGAACAGGCTATATTGATGTGCTGGAGTGATATGCTAAAACTGATGTTTGCAAAGAAATCACTTAAGGGGATTGCAAAGTCGTTTGAGCTGAGCGAGAGAGGATTGAACTCTTGGAATAAGTTAAAGAGCGCACTTCCAACAATTGTTGTGTCATATCATCATGCTCTTATTGTGCTGATCCGGACAAGTATTCGATATTCACAAGCAATAACTCTTTTCGCTGGGCCAACTGTAAAAGTGATCACCCCTCCACTGATTTAGCATGCCCCTGTCGTGCTTCTTACGTGTCGATGCTAAATGGAAGAAACTAAAAAGGTAAACGTAGCAACCTACATAATGCAAATGTATAAGACATCAGTTTAAGAACCAACAGCATTCACAGCAATTCCTCTCCCGTTGTAAATAAGGAGCATAACCAATCGAAGATTGCTGTAAACGGACCGCAGGTAAATATTGCTTCGCCTAACTTGCAAATTAACAACAACTTTCAAAGTTGTAAGCATGCTCTTATCGACAATAACAACTACCGTACGACGAAGTCAACATTACATCAACTGTTTTCGATAGACGAAATCAACTCACTCTTAAAGGAATTACTAAAGAAGCTAAGCTGCTGCACGAACAAAAGAGAACAGTTCAATACTATTACTCAGTTAATTATTAAATATGTATACTCTAACAAATAGTTTAAGAGATCATTACAATATCATGGCATGGAATGTGCGTGCTGTACTTAACAAAAGATTCAATGCTTAATAACAAATCAAGTAGATATCTGCCTTTTATGCGAGACATGGCTATCCTTAAATGACAGATTCGCTCTTAATGGCGTTTCCATATATAGGAATGACCAGTTTAATTCTAAGGAGGGTGGAGTAGCAACAACTATTAGAAGTGATATCAAACACATACAGATTAAAGAAATTAGTACTCTCACTTAATTGAAAACGGCGGTATTCAGATCAAAATAAATGCAGATCATTCTCTTAAAATTTTCGCTGTTTATTTCCCCGGTTCTTCCGCTAAATTTGAACGAATTCTTATTGTCCAAATGACACTAAGCACAAAAAAGAATTGTTTAGATCAAATTTACTTAAGTTACACCGCATCATGGGCAGTTATTTAGTTGGTGGTGATCTACCGTAGCCGTAGACAATGGAATTGCATTAGAGCTAATTTCTATGGCAACACTTTAAATGAGCCCTCTTTGCAAGGTAAAATTTATATAATTCACCTTAGGGATCCCACTTATATTCCAGCATGTTATAAAGTTAAACCTTCCACCCTTGATCTTTTTATAACAAGTACTCCCCACCTTCAAAAGTATTAAATATTTCGGATTATATATAGACAACAGACTAACATTCAGCTTGCATATTAGCAAGACAATAGTTAAAGTCAACAGAACAATTAGAATATTATATACCATCATAAGTAAGAAGTCATTTCTTTCTATAAAAAATAAACTTTTGTTAGTAAAAATGATTTTATTTTATTTATTTATTACTAGCAGCTCGTCACGGCTTCGCACGCGTGGTGTACCTATCATCTATCTATCTATTTTCTATCTTCATATCTATCTGTCTATATAAATATATACGGAACCGATTTTAATAATATTATGTTTTGAACAACAAATGAATGGTAATGAAGTAAGTTGCATATTATCTCACACCTAGTTACACGATTGATGGCACAGCGTTGATTCACTTCAGGAATCAAGGAAATAAATTTGAAGAAATAATATCGCCGGCGTAATCGAAAGTTGCATCATACCTAAATGCCAAACGTTCATAGGGAATTGCAACGTTTGCTCGTCTATTTTGTTTCCTCTCGCCTAACCTCAACGGAATGGATTGTTCCGGAGCCGTAAGTGATCTCACTCGAGAAATTCTCACTCTCTGCCTGCAAACATTGGCTACGTTCTTCCGACACATTGTTTCGAAGTTTATAAAGTCGAGTTGCATTCCGCGTTCTCCGACCGATGTTTTGACGTGTCATTGCTAGCATTTTTTCTCATAATTTGAAGTAGAGTTGGTTTGGTCATAACGTTATTTGTTTGTTACTGCAGTGGTTCACAACCTTTTTTGGAATAGGAACTACTTTGATTTTACTATTGTATTATTTATTTATTTATATAATGCTAACCTAAAGTTAAAACTAGAAGTTAACAGAAAAATAGCCATGGCTGCCAGGGCCTTCAGCTAATAAAGATATATATGTAAATAACAATGATAATAATAATAATAATAGTGACTAAATAAGTGCTTAAGTTTATGGTTAAAGTTTACTGTACAGATTTGCTTTTTTAAAGAAGTTTAAAGGATCGGAAATGATTGAGATGGGGTCTATATTAGCGAATGTGGATGATCTGAGGGGTTGCAATGAGGAGCAGGATGTGATAATGTGGTGAATGTTATTAGGAGCGTTATTACATAAGGGACAGAAGTTATTTAGGTTTTTATCGATGAGGTGCATGTTTGTTAGGTTTGTGTGACCAAGTTGGATTCTAGTAAACTTTATCTGATCAAGTCTAGATAAAAGTTTAAAAGTTGAGGAATTATAATGTGTGGTAGAAGTGGTATTTGGAGAGTGTATTAGCTTATACCAGCTGGATGTGTGTTGTAGCATGGTGATGTGTTTAATATATATGTGTTTATTGAGAGTATTAACAATGTCGCTTATGTTGTAGTTGGGTGTGTATATAAGTGGTAACTTAGTAGCGAGCTTTGCTGTTAAATCTCCTTTTCATTGCCTATGATGTTGGTGTGGCTGGGAACCCAAATGAGTTTTATTTTGGGGAATTTTGTATTGGGTGTATGCATATGATTCCGCCCTTTCCGATAGTTCCGCTAGTATCGCCGCTTACACTTGCACACTAAAATACTAATACTTGCATTCGATAGTGCCTTCTATCAGCTGTTAAACACAGTGTATAACAGCTGATAGAAGCATAAACAACAAATATTTCTAATTCATTGAAAATGTCGAGTTTTATCCCAAGTAAACATCATTTCCGGGAGGTTTTATTGCACTATTAATTCTTCAACATGACAACGCCAGACCGCATACGGCAAATGTTGTGAAAACATATTTAAATGGACAAGACTGGGAAGTGCTACCCCACCCGCCATATTCACCAGATATAGCCCCTTCAGATTTTCATTTATTTCGAAGGATGCAGTCTGATCTTACGGGAGAGCGATTCACTTCTTATGAAGATATCAAAATTTGGCTTCATAATTGGATTGCCTCAAAAGACCAGGACTTCTTTATGCAAGGAATCCGTAAATTGCCTGAAAGATGGGCAAAGGTTGTAGCTGCAGATGGGGCATACTTTGAATAAATAAATTTTCCTTTTTCTAAACAAGCAAATTTGTTTTGTTTTCACAAAAAAGGGCGGAATCATATGCATACACCCAATATTGAGTAGGGATCTTATTGTTGAGGCGTAGTAGTTGTGGTTATTAAAATTGGCTATAGCGGATAAAGCAGAAAGTGAGTCAGAACAAATAGCATGTCTACCTGGCTTACGTATACAAATCTTTATAGCTTCATGGATTGCAATGATTTCAGCTGCAAATACTGTTGAATAGTGGGGTAGGAGACCTGATGTCATTGGGTTTGTTTCGATAGAGATGCCAAAGCCTATAATTTTGGATGATTTGGAGCCGTCAGTGTATATAAAGTTGTAATTAGAATGTTCGTTTTTGAGGGAAAGCAGTTGTGAAAGTGTTGTTGGAAGACTAGTGAAGGAGTGTTGTTTTTATTAAAAGCAGTAAGAGATAAATCTATCGAGTCATAAATGTTTTGCAAGTTGTATTTTTTGCTGTTGATGGTTTTATTGGGAGAGAAGGGAAGATCAAGTTGTTTGCAGATATTTATCGCTCTATCCACTGTGCTTAGGTATTTTGGTTTTATTTTTGGAGTTTTAATAAGGTTGTTAGAGCTGTGTTGGAGGATGGGATTAGTATTTTAGAAAGTTTGCCTGTCAGGAAGTTACATCTATTTTCTATTGAGTAAATATTAGATTCTAAGATCATGTTGAAAATGGGTGTGGTCCGAAAAGCACCTAGAACTGTTCTAATTGCTGCGTTTTGAATAGATTTAAGTTTGTTAAGATACGATTTAGGGTAGTGTCCAAAAATTGGGGGACAAATTTTATTTCCTTGTGGAGTGCTAAAGTTTTTGTAAGGGCGTTGTAGGATATGAGGAAGAGGATTACAGAAATAGGTGAACCTTGTGGTATGCCATTATTAAGGGGAAAGCTATTGGATAAGTTTGTACCTGTTTTTACAATAATTTTCCTGTTTAATAAAAATATTTTTTTTTAAAGTATGATGTTAATGAGAAAATCATAAGGAAATAATAACAACTTTATGTCATATGACAATAAAAAAATTTTTTTTTCCAAAAGTTCAATTAATTTGAACGGTCAAAATAATAGTAGTGATTCATTTGAAGGTCTCCCACCAGCCCAAACCAATACAAATGTTACGGATAATATTAAAATAACTTAATTGACGCCTATTACACTACAATTAGTATTTAGTAGCATAGCCTTTGTTTGCTATAATTGCAGCATATCGTTTTGGCATCGAATCTACAAGATTTTGACACCTTTGGGAAGGAATGGAGCTCCAAGCATCTCTAACTGCTTCCCAAAGCTGTTGAACATTATTGGGTAGACGTTTGGCAACATCATTCTTCACGTCGCACCACAAATTCTCAATTGGGTTGAGATCTGGCGACTGTGCAGGCCATTCTAGTACATTTATTCCGTTGGCCTGCAACCACTGTTTGGCAACTTTGCTTGTATGCTTAGGGTCATTGTCTTGCTGAAGCTCCCAAATCAGTGGCATTTCTTCACTAGCATATGGCAGCATTATCTCCTGCATTATATGCACATACAGGTGCCGATCCATGATATCCTTGATCCAATATATTGGCCCCACGCCGTCATATGAAAAACAAGCCCAGATCATAATGCGAGCTCCTTCGTCTTTTACAGTTTTTGTTGTGAATCTTGGTTGCCACTCAGACTCTGGCGGACGCCTGACATACTGACGAGATCCACGTCCACCATAAAGTACAATTTTGGATTCGCCCGACCATAAAATGTTTCTCAATTTCTGTAATGGCCAATCAATGTGATCATGGGCGAACTTAATTCGTGCGGCTAGATGATTTTTTGTTAAAAAGGGCACTTTTCTTGGGCTCCGAGCATTTAAATTGTTTTCCCTCAAGCATCTCCGTATGGTTTCTACGCTTACAATCAGATTTAATTCCTTTTTTATTTTATAGAGCACCAAAATAGGTTCTGCCTTGAGTATCTTACTACACGGGTAACTAATCTTTCGGACATAATGCGAGGTCGTCCACGTGTTTCAATACCTGATATGAATTTTATAGCATTACGCACCATTGTAGGAGAGCAACCTACCATGTTTTGAACTTCCTTGTACGTTTTTCTGTCAGAAATCAATTTTTTTATAAGTGTACGCCGTTCAGGTGTACAGTGCTTGCCTCGACCCATTGTAGGAAAAGAAATGACTAAAAATTTTGATCAGTTACTATTGTAAATTGTTATAAACTAATAATATTTACTTTTTGTAAACTTTTCTGGTATAAAGAAGCAACGAAATGATTTTTTTCTCAATATTTGTCCAAGCACTACTATTTGACCGTGCAAATTAATTGAACTTTTGAGAAAAATTTTTTTTTTATTATCATATTTTTTTTTTGGTACATTAAAACACCAATTCATTCATTTTATTTCTATCAAATTCATTTTCCAACTAGCACTACTATTATTTTGACCGTAGCTGTACAAGCTCAAACGTACAACTGTTCGGACCACTGTATTAAACATTCATAGTCGCTTTGATCTAGAGTTGTCATGACATTATGAAGAAATTTTGTGTCTATCGCTTTTCTGCATAACGTTATTGTTTTGTTAGTACAATGGTTCATAACCTTTTTCGGAGTAGGGAGAACCTTGATTTTACTATTACACTCATCCTCACTTAACAAAAAACCAACGAAAGCGACCATCCCACTTCCCTTATCAACAAACCAAAATAGAAATACAAACAAAAGCAGGCGTACTCAGAGAAGAAAAATATAACAATAACAATAACCAAATCATTAAAAACGTACAAAACTTTTTATGCTTTGTCTGGCAGTGGTTTTTAAAATACTTCACACTTAAAATTATATTAAAAGTTAAAAACTGAAAAAAATAAGTATGCAACTTTTTTCATCAGCATTCATTTGTCATTTAAAAAAAAATTTTTAAAGTCGGCTTAGTATAGTGTGCGCTAGATAAAAAAATATCAAAAATTTGGTAAAAAAGTGCCTATCTCGACAACAGCGCCACCTACTGGGTCCAACTGAACCATCCCATTAGTACAACAAAAAAACAAAAAAACAAAAAAAAAAAAAACAAATTTGGTTCAGCCGTTTTCAATTTCGTACAGATTTCGACATTCATTTTTATATATAAGATTACTATGAGTCTTAAGAATACTTAAAGCCTACAGGAGAGGTATGCTAAGTATATGGTTCGGAAGTTTGGGGCGATTGTGCAGCTACTCACAAATTCACTAACATACGCATATCAGAGTCTGATAATCAGACGCATTTGAAGTACCATGTAAATTTTTTCACTTATGCCCAATTCACAGTAATTCAAAACAACAACAGGGAAGATGTGGAGTTGTTGTAAAAAAAATAATTTTCAATCTGATCATTTTGAAGAATCCGAAAAATGATCAAAAGCGCTAACAGCTTGCTGACCCAGGGCTGGAAACTTTTTAACTTTTCACGGGTATTTCTTTGCACACTCGCTACCTTTCAAGGTTATTTTTTTGCTCGCCAACATAAAACAGCTGATTACATATTGTAAACTTTTTGTTAAAATTTTTAAAAAATATGTAGCACGAATGAAAAAAGGAACTGAAAACCCTATTTGCATACCCTTGGAGGGGATTTGTTCGAAATTATGTATTTTCCACAAATTTTACAATTGAACTTTCCAACTTTCCATTTGTATGTATGACCACATCAAAATAATCATTTTAATAAGCAAAACCACAGTGTGAAGAGAAACGAGTTAAAATCTAGTTTTTCCGCACTGTGAAGTCACTAATAGTCTCTATTCGCATAGAAAACATCACCATACATGGATACACAGTGCAACTATGCGAAGATTTTGCAGCAAGATGTCAGCGCTCTTTTGGGCTCAGGTGTGTTCCTGGACAACACTCATCCAAAAGTGTGTTTTCATTACACCAACACCATTTCCCATGTGGTTGTTGTAAAAATAACACGGTGTTCGGTCAGAGATCTTCACAACACAGAGTTCAGCTCACTTTGGAAACAGTATTAAACATTTTCATGTTTGATGGTGGTTTAATGTAATTTTGGAATGTAGAAGTTCGATAACACAAAAGGTAGTCGGTTCTTTTTTAGTACTATATAACTGGGTTACCTTTTTGTTCGAGACGGAAATGGAACGTTAATCCATATCTGGTTGGTTAGTTTTGCTGAATATTCCGACTATAGGAGAATTTAAATTATCTACTTCTAAAATAAAGATTTACTTGTTTTCATCGCAAAATGTAAGTACGTACTGCTGCGCCTTGCAAATTCTATATGTGCACTTATTAAATGTTTTGGGAGACAAAATAATTATATTCAATAAGGTTTTTTTGTTTGTCGTTTTCCAAAATCTTGAAACAATGTACATATGGAATTTGCTAGGCGCAGCGATGATATATAAAACCTATTTAAAAATACATGACATTAAAAAAGTGGAACAAGAGGAGCTAAGAACTTTTGTGTTCGCAGGTCGGATCAACTCACGCACCTTGAACTTTATGAACACTAAATTTTACAATATATTAAAAGATGATGTTCAATGTTCTTTGAAGTTGAAACCACGTTGCATTTTGTTTCACATATTTGGTTATTTCAACAAGTAAATACTATATGTACATTTGTTTTTAGACACCGTGTTTATTTAAGAAAAGAATCGCAACATTTTTCAACGTTTCGCTTAATTTTGTGAAGACAGACATTTTTACAAATTGGTTAAAATAATCTTTTGAAGCAATAAAAAAAGACGGAAAGGCAAAGTTTGTATCAAAAATCATGGAATTGATACACTGGATGGAGAAATCATCAAATTTAGGTTAAATGTGCACAAATTATATTTATATTTGCTTAAAAATATAAATAAATTAAATACAGAGAATTATGTATTAATGCTATGCTGGTAAAGACGGCAATATCATATTTGCTGTGTCTCAAAATATTACTCGCATTGATTTGAGATGCAAAAAAAAAATTGCGAGTGTGCCACCGTACATGTGATAGAAGTGAAACTTCATAAAAACTGACAGAGGGAGATCATCTCAAAACAAATAAAACTACATACAATATTATAAGTTTTTCAAGAAGTTTGTAATGTGGGCCACACATTATTCGATTTTATACATCATTTTGCTTGTTGACTCTCACAACGTGTGCGGGGAAGGATCATGGCATGATTGTATGGAAAACCAAAAACTTTTGATCTTTGTACAATCCCGTCATAACACACAGAAGGAGCCATCGGATACAACATCAGCTCGACGAGTCTGTCTGTCCGTCTGTATATTGCATTTGCTTTCTGTGGCGTGTGTAATTGTCGTTGTTGTGTTAAACAATATATTTACGTTTGCCGGCTGTCCCTCCCTTGCCCAAAAATTGGATCAAGTGTAAGCTTCTGTGTGTTTCGCGTTCTCTTTTTTTTTTCATACATTCGCTTGTGATTGTACACGCGCAAGCTGGTTGTTTGGACGTCGTTATAAACATTTTTATAACACACAAGCTGCATATTGTATAATTGTAATCTCTTTATTGAGACTTTTTCCGGTGGATTTTCCACAAATTTTTTTGTTGGGGATATGAAAATAGAAATACACATTTTGTGAAAATTTCGAGTCTCTACCAGTGAACTGCAACAGGCACATTTTTTTTTTTGGGTGACTGATTTTGTATGACGCATTTATTTCTTGCACCAAGAATGAATGATCAAAGAAAGTTGTGTGATTACAATTTAATCATTTGAAAGACTGGAATTTTGAACGCATACTATCGGTTCAGGTAAGAAAGTTGGGTTGCGCATACCTGAATGATCGAACATGCTGTTCTGAATATACGTAACCGAATAAAATTGCTTTGGCGGGAATACACATGCATATACAGAATTAGATCGTCGATTCTTTGGGTTTTTTTTTTTTTGCTTGTGTATACACAAAACAAATTTTTGCTATTTCCTACTACTACTACTAATTACGCATAGCCCATAAAATAAAAAATTTCCGGTTACTTTGAAAATATTTACTACGCGCTAGACGGAGGAATACGTTCTTTTAATAGTTTGTCCAATTTTTCCAAGGCTTTTCCCATCTTTCCATGAATCAATAATTATTTTTCTCTCAGAAACACTAATTTCTTTTCCTTTGTTTTCCATATTTAAATATTGTTATTACTTTTAAATAAAATGTACTACAGAGCTCTTTAAAGAAAAAATTATTATAAAAGAATGAAAAATGAACAAAAAGAAATAATATCATCAAAAGTAACAGTTTTTGATCAAACAAGCAAACTGAACGCAGACTTTATGGTGCCTTTATTTACTTGTTGCTAAACTTAGATCCCGTTATCTGAAAAATGAACGGTAAAATCTAGATTTTTGTTTTTAATTTTCACACTTAAGAATGTAAAGAATAAATTTATGCAAAAAAAATGAAGTAAATTACATATTAACATAGCGTTTTTTCTATTCTAAAAACAAAATTAGGTAGGTGAACGCAGACTTTATGGGCTATGTGTACATCGACTGCGTATACACAAAAATTTGTTTAGCTCTGTTTCGTTAGCATCGTTGGTTATTTTTGGTTCTTAAATTTATTAAAAAATATTGTAATAATGGAAAATGAGATACAACTTGTTTATCGACAAATTAGATATGGCACTTTCACCTTGTCTAACAGCCACAAAGGACGGAGTTTTGTATGGAACATCGTGTGTGAAATATTAAAGTCGGAAAATACTATACTTGCTGATTTTTTTTTTTTTACTGTCGGACATGCTCCAAAATAATAAAGAGTACTGGAACGCAGACTTTGAATTTAAATCGACAGCGCCTGCTGTAAAAAATTAAAACCGAAGTTTTAAAAAAATAACAGGGTTGGATCGTACTGGGGCCATTGATAAATGCTCAACATGGGTCATTGAAGACTGCCGACCATATTCAGCTGTGAAGGTTCTGGCTTTGCAAAACGGGCTAAATATCTCATCAAGATCGGTGCAACATATGGTGAAAACGGAGGATTTGTTGCCGGATGCAACAACAATTTTTCGTAACGTCAATAGAATGGCAAATGACAAAAATAAAAATAAAAAATTGCGTGTGCCGCATAAATTAGATCATCGAGTTTCTGTATGTTCCTCGTTCTCTTTTTATTCGTACATTTGCTTGTTTTTTGTACAATACAAAAACTGTTTGCTTGCATGTTGTTGTAAACATTTGCCGTCTGTCCCCTCTTGCACCTAAATTAGATCTTCGACGAGCTTCTGTGTGTTTCTCGTTCTCTTTTCTTCATACATTCGCTTGTTTTTGTCAAACACACAAGCTGTTTGCTGCATGTTGTTGTTATAAACATTTTTATACACACAAACTGCATGTTGTTATTGTGGAAATGTAATCTCTTTTTTGAGGCTTTCCAAAAATTTTATTTTTTGTTGGGGATATGGAATAGAAATATACATCCTGTGAAAATTTAAGGCCTCTACCTGGTAAATTTATAGTAATTAGATAAAATAAAATTTAAATTTAATATTCATTAAAAATATATAAAACAGTAAGGTAAAGAAATTCGCAGTTATAAAGAATTATATGTGCATTATACGCGTAAATTTAATTTTTTTTTTTCATTACTAAACATGACGTTACGCCACTTTATCCTAAAAATGGTAATTAGTGGCAAATGCTAAGCGTGCGTTTATATGCCAACTTAATAACTTAGGTTTAGGTGACATAGAATCATATCTAATGATTGGACTAAACGCTATGTTAATATGTAATTTACTTCATTTTTTTTGCATAAATTTATTCTTTACATTCTTAAGTGTGAAAATTAAAAACAAAAATCTAGATTTTACCGTTCATTTTTCAGATAACGGGATCTAAGTTTAGCAACAAGTAAATAAAGGCACCATAAAGTCTGCGTTCAGTTTGCTTGTTTGATCAAAAACTGTTACTTTTGATGATATTATTTCTTTTTGTTCATTTTTCATTCTTTTATAATAATTTTTTCTTTAAAGAGCTCTGTAGTACATTTTATTTAAAAGTAATAACAATATTTAAATATGGAAAACAAAGGAAAAGAAATTAGTGTTTCTGAGAGAAAAATAATTATTGATTCATGGAAAGATGGGAAAAGCCTTGGAAAAATTGGACAAACTATTAAAAGAACGTATTCCTCCGTCTAGCGCGTAGTAAATATTTTCAAAGTAACCGGAAATTTTTTATTTTATGGGCTATGCGTAATTAGTAGTAGTAGTAGGAAATAGCAAAAATTTGTTTTGTGTATACACAAGCAAAAAAAAAAAAACCCAAAGAATCGACGATCTAATTCTGTATATGCATGTGTATTCCCGCCAAAGCAATTTTATTCGGTTACGTATATTCAGAACAGCATGTTCGATCATTCAGGTATGCGCAACCCAACTTTCTTACCTGAACCGATAGTATGCGTTCAAAATTCCAGTCTTTCAAATGATTAAATTGTAATCACACAACTTTCTTTGATCATTCATTCTTGGTGCAAGAAATAAATGCGTCATACAAAATCAGTCACCCAAAAAAAAAAAATGTGCCTGTTGCAGTTCACTGGTAGAGACTCGAAATTTTCACAAAATGTGTATTTCTATTTTCATATCCCCAACAAAAAAATTTGTGGAAAATCCACCGGAAAAAGTCTCAATAAAGAGATTACAATTATACAATATGCAGCTTGTGTGTTATAAAAATGTTTATAACGACGTCCAAACAACCAGCTTGCGCGTGTACAATCACAAGCGAATGTATGAAAAAAAAAAGAGAACGCGAAACACACAGAAGCTTACACTTGATCCAATTTTTGGGCAAGGGAGGGACAGCCGGCAAACGTAAATATATTGTTTAACACAACAACGACAATTACACACGCCACAGAA
>JBAMAW010000479.1:0-81352 GCA_037043295.1 Amiota minor
TCCCTTTGATGTACCGGACAGCGGGCACTGCCGGCTGCATGGTCCCCACTGCATAAAGCACACTTTCGGTCATTTTTGCATTGTGCTGCCCGATGGCCCTCTTGTCCACACCTCCTACAAAGGTTACTGCGGTTCACATCTTCTTTATAGTTTTTTCTTGGCGTCCGCCACAGGCTGTCTGTGTGCCTCCGCGTAACGTCCCAATGCTCCGAACCAATGACTCATCTGGCCGACGTATTTCACATTGTGTGTGATCTCATCCAGATTCCTAAGCTGATCCGTCACCGTGTGCATTTTTGCCAAGACTTTAGCTACACTGTGTAGTGTTTACTCAGCTACCATCTGGAACTGTGAAGTGTTACGATCAGGTACTCGCTTAAGCTGGAGCAGCAATTCAGTTTTGGCTGTACGCCGCACAGCTTTGACGTGCTCGCCTAAGCTCTTGAGCGCCGGTTCACTTCGAATCTTCCGTAAAATCTCCGCGTAGGAGGTATTCGCGACTGCCGAAATGATGAGGGCATTCGGCTTCGATTTGAGGCCCTTAACCCGTTTTTTCCATCCAGGCACTTTGGTCCACTCCACCACTTCCGAGAGATTCTTTCCCGCCAGTTCCTGACCCCATGCCTTCATCGGGGTTTTCCTCTGCTTTGCGATCTGCTTTGGCCTTGCCTGCTAATGTGGCCTTGAAGGGCGCTCCTTGCTCATGGTTAGCTTTCTTGACCTCTTTCACAAGATCTGTGGGGGCAGCTGCTAGAGAGGGGTGTCTCTTTGTGGGGGTGGTCTCCGGGTTGCCATCAAGTACCCTCCTATTTTTCCATGGAAGTCTGGGAGAAATTATTTCTCCTTATTACCACCTCAGCTGTCTCGTCCCTTTGCTCTATGGCAGAGAGCTCATATAGAGCCTTTATGCTCTCTACCGTATCTCTCATATGCTGATTTATAGATCGCCTTGGCTTTCCGTCGGTGCCCTTTTCTTCCAGCATATCAGTCAAGTAGCGTATCTTCTCTCCCAACCGATGAAAGGAGTTGAGGCCGGTTGATGCTTTCTCTGGTTTGGTGGCACAAGATGTATTCTCCTCCCTTTGACCACCTAAACTTGTTGGTGATCGCGGGATACTTCTCCTGGATTTAAATGGGTTGTCCATCACTTTGGGCTTTCCTGTAGCTTTGTCCGCTGCAACAACCAGGTTACCTATTGCTGCAGTAGTGGTTGGTGGTCGTAGCATTATCTGCTACGGTGTCCGAGTTCACCTCCGTAGCATTGCGGTCATAGTATCTCGACGACTGGGGGCCCGCTTGAGCACCCACCAAAGCCGCCGGTACTGGGGATCCGACCCCCTGCACCGTGAACTTCCTTCCTTCTTTGCCTTCCATATTGGTTTTATTTCTTGGTACCTTCCCACATCGTTTTATAAGCCTTTCGACAGGCTATCTATTACAGCCAACCTTTCAGGAAGAAGACCAAGAAGCCACCCAATCTGGGACAGACGCTCTTGGATTTGATTAAATATGAGAAGACATAATTAAAGGGCGGTTTTCTCTCGCCCTGTCACGAAAATTTCACTAGAGTTTTTAACCTTTTAAGCTACCCCTTCCATTTTCGTCGCTAATTGGTCGGGGACTGCTTATTCAATATTCGCAGCTAACCTACATATCTGCAGGCCGTCCACTATCCGCCACCTGTGACCCCCACTCTAGCTTGAGCAACTCCGTGTGCAATTTTCCTGGGTGTACACTTACATATGTATGTATAGCGTGTCTTGCTTCACGAACAAGCGTATGTCCTTTGTTTCACTAACAATAACAAGGCAACTCACGTCACACAACAACAAAAGTAGACCTTTTCTTTTCTACCTACATTGTTGCAATTCAAATAACACTGGACAACAGGTTTTTTTTTCCAACGAATATTTGGAATCGTTTGAAGCCAATTTTTTACGCTAATTTGAAATTTTTTTTTTTGATTTTTTCCTCGCGCATCTAGTATTATAGACAGAGCTGCTTCATTGTGTGCGTGTAGCTTAATAGTAAAAACTACGAACATCTCACGTCACACAACAACAAAAAGAGTCCTTTTTACATGCACCTTTATTTTTTTCGGGCTCTAATTGCGAATTATTTTGTGTGAGATTTAGTAGAAGATTATTTTTTAAATATATTTTGCGACTTATATTTACAAATCACAATCGTATCGGGCAGCCAATAACCGAAAAAAAAAATGAAAAATAAATTAAATGGTATGTGAGAAACTGAAAAATATTAAGAATAAGTGAAAAGGTGACTGAGAAACGGAAAAAATTCATTTTTGAAAATAAATGATAAGAGTTATTTGCGAACTCTACTTCGAAGTGATAAAGTTGCGGGTGCAGCGGTCGCCGACAGCGCCAACGTGACAGAGGCGGCAGCAGCAGAGGCAGTAACGGACGGCGTCGTGGGAAACAACGGAACAACAAAGACGGTAGCAGTAAAACTAAGCAATGTAAGGAACAACAACGAAGATGATAAAAAGGTCGGTGTGAACAACGCTTTGTTATATAATACAATACAAAAACGTTACTGTAAACGAGAGTGGCGATAAAGTGAATGACGAAAAGAACAACAACAACGTAACGAAAAAAAACTTCATGCTGTATTGGAAAGAAAAACACAAGTTAGAGGAATTCGTGAGGCATATCATTTATGTGATACTAAGTTAAGAGCACTAGTGTTTGCCAAAGTTAAAGGTAAAGTACAATAATGGCTTTATACCAAATCTAACTTAATGAGTGACAACATTGACTATATACTTTGCGAAATGGAAAAGATGTTTCACACTCAGGAAAACAAAGTTGTGCTACGTAATAAGTTTGAAAAGCGCTTGTGGAAATTTGGAGAAAGATTTGTTCAACGACAAAATAATATTGCAAACGAAATAAATGTGTGTGAAGAAGAGTTGGTCGACTTCATAATCGAAGGGTTCCCAGATGATGAAATCAAAATGAAAGCAAACATGCAACGATATTCTACGAAAGACAAGCTCTCAAAAAGTTGACCTTGTAAAGCGTCCACAGTTCCTAAAAGAATCGACTTAAACAACGAAACTTCCCGGGCAACATCCTTTGATAATGGTGCCTGCTTCTCCTGTGCAGATTACGGACATCGGGCGGTAGATTGCAGCCTCTATAAAAAGAAGGTGACACCAAATGGCACCAAATGGCACCAATGAATATGTAAGGTACTTTAACTTAGAACTACTGAATAATTCTAAAGTGTCTTTGTTTATAGAATGCCTCATTGGCTCAGGAACTCCCATAAGTCTTGTTAAAAAATCTCTCGTGCCACCACGTATGAAGATGTATCAGATAAAGATTGTTATGGAATTAACAAAAGCAAATTAAAAGAGTATGGAAAATTTTTAGTTTATGTAAAAGTTAACAATAAAAAATTTAAAATTAATCTGATTGTGGTCGAGTCAATGAGCTATGTTGTGTTAGGACGAGATTTTTTAAGCACCAGCAAAGCTAAGTTAATTTTATATGCAAATGGGAATGAAAAGGAGCCATTAATTAATTACTTACCACAAGTGCTAGAGAAGTTGTAGAGTCACTACAAAAATAATTTAAGATCATATAGTCGTCCTAGAGCTGTTGTTTCTGATAGAGGGAGCTGTCTAGCGAATTCCAAGATTTCATAGATGTCAATAATGTCAAACATATAAAAATTGAAACAGGGTCACCCCAGGCCAACGGACAAGTTGAAAGGGTAAACAGAAATTTGGGACCAATGATTGCAAAGTTTGTAGATTCCGAAAAAGGTTTGAATTGGAAGAAAGTTTTAGAGACGGTAGAATTTACGTTAAACAATACATTGCATAGAATGATAAGTGAACATCCCAGTAAAATGTTGTTTGGCAAGGACAGAAAGGTAGCATAACCGATTGTCTCAAGCAAAACGTGTTAGACAAAGATCATGAATTAACTCAAGTGGATATTCAGTCAATTCGTAGTCATGCAGAAGCGGTACAGGTGCAAACACAATGCTATAATAAACAATACGCTGATAAAAAACGTAAAGAGTCAATAAAATATAATGTAGGATATTACGTTATGGTTAAAAATTTCGATTCGCATGCGGGTGTGTCAAAAAAGTTACTACCAAAGTTTAAAGGTCCATAACAGATAACAAAAATTTTGGAAAACGAACGATATCTTCTGAAGGATTGCTAATATTAAGCCTTGGTTCGATGGTTGTAGTATGTGTCAAAAAGGTGAAAATTTGTCAAGTTATGACGGGGTTGAAGAAAAATTTTTATAATGATCAAATCGAAATTGAAGAAAACGAAGGCAACAATGATAAAGACAAAGAAAAATGTTTAAACGATGTTGTAGAAAATGAAGACGTTGGTTTTTTTGGTTTATGTTTTCGTTTCTTTTCTTTGTTTGTTTTTTGCTTCTTAGTTAAATTATAATATGTTACATGTCGCTCACTTAAAGCTTTCAATAGCATTAAGCTTTAAGTGCGCTTTCATGTTTTGTTTCTGTATTCTGTTTCGTTTTAAGTTCACTATACTTAATATCACGTGATGTTTTTCAGTTCCTTCATGTTCAACACCACATGAAGGTGCTAAAATTTTGCTAATAAAGAAAAAATACAGTCCACAGTCGACTTTAAGTTTTTTTCTTGTTTTCTGTATTATTCATTTTGTAACAAGATGAACAAAAATGTAAGAAATCACTTAATGCGAATAAGATAATAAAAAGAAGTATGTCGGCTAGAATCGGGAGATCCTGATTGCCAGGATATAAGTGTAGTATTCAAGTACATAGGTAGTATGTAAAAAAAAAAGAAACCACCGTCTGTTTATTTTATGAGTAGTATATATGTAGGTATTGTGCAATGTATAATAAGTTTGTATATATAATGAAAGAGAATAAAGAGAGAAGAGTCAGTCATTGGTTGACCGTCGAGATGAGAAGTCAACGCCACCAGCTTTAATCTTGACTTCAGAAGTTACCACAATTAAAGCTACCATCATTTAGAGGTAAATATAGTGAGTACAAAAATTTTATTTTGTCTTTTAATGCAATAATTGATCGGGAATCAAATATATCTAACATCGAGAAATTCAATCATCGGTTAATTTGCTTAAAAGGACAAGCACTTGAAACTGTCAGAGCTTTCAAGGTGTCCAACGATAATTATCTAAAGGCTCTTGAAAGGTTGAAAGCACAGTATGATAATTCCACATTGAGTTTCCTTGAGAATATTGCATCGTTGTTCGAATTGCCAACTGTTTCCAAACCAAACAGTACCCAGTTAAAAAGTTTAATTGACAATGCTGCCGCTCTTTATGATTCGTTACTTTCTTTGGGCAACGAGAAGCAAATAACTGAGGCTATGCTTATTCACCTCATCATACAAAAATCTGATACTGAGACTCAAAGGTATTGGAAGGAGTCATTAGATTTCAAGAAACTCTCGTCTTGTGTCGATTGTTCGACAATAGTAGAGAGACGATGCCAATTTCTCGAATCACTTGATAATAACCATACATGTGCTCTTGACAATCTATCGCTTTCTCGAAACATAAGATGACCGAAGATTAACCAAGAATATTCTTTTGCTTACACGGATGCGAGTTGCCCAATGTGTTTATGTAAAACCCATAAGCTACCTCATTGTGACCGTTTCAAAGCTTTTAAGGTGTCTTAACAATTTGATACTGTCAAATATATCGGTTTATGCATTAATTGTTTATTCAATGCTCATCGAGTCTCGAATTGTCCGTCATCACACAGATGCAAAACATGTTCAGGATTACATCACAGTCTTTTGCATCGCTTCAATTCAAATGCGTCATCATCTGCTACCACATTTTAGCCACCCGGACATAGTTTGCCGAATTCAATACCGCCAACAGTGACACATACACACGTAGACAAATCGGACACTATTATCTTCGGTCGAGCTTTACTTGATTCTTGTTCTCAAGTAAACTTTATTACAGCTGAATTTGCTAATAAACTACAATTACCCAAGGTCAAACACAATCTGCAAATTTTGAGTATTGGTACTTCATACTCAAACATAAAGTACAAAACGTCAATTACAATCAAATCATGTGTTACATCATTTGCACTTCCATTGACATTTTGTATGATATCACACATAGCATATCAACCAGATGGAGAGATCGATGTTACGTCATGGAATTTACTGGACAATGTTAAACTGACTGATGATGAATTCTTTAAGTCAAAGAAAGTAGATTTGCTATTGGGAACTGAGACATTTTTCAGTCTTTTGTCTGCTGGAAAAATTCATCTTGGTGAAAATCTGCAAAATTTACAGAAAACGTTGCTGGGATGGGTAATTTCTGGTCGTTATATACAACCTTAAAACATAAACAACTTAAATGTAAATAAAACAAAAACAACTTGTATGTTAAATCAATGCTAACCTTGAACAGCTTCTGAAATTGGAGGAATTTGATGCCGTTCCAGATGCTTGGACTAACGAACAGCATTTTTGTGAACAATTTTTTATGGATACAGTTAGAAGAAAGTCGTATGAATTGTTGTGAGTTTAATTTTCAATGAAAATCCAGTTTTTTTTGGGTGAATCTTATTCAACAAGAGAAACGATTATCGCGTTCTTCTGAACACAAAATTCAATATTCGTCTTTTATGAAGGAATACGAAGAACTCGGAGTGTTGTGGAGAATTTTAATTTAAATGAATCTCACTGTTATATACCACACCATTGTGTTTTCAAACCATCTAGCACTTTAACAAAACTCATAGTAGTCTTTGATGCTTCTTGCAAGATATCTTCATAAAAATCTCTAAATGATATGCAAATGGTTGGTCCATCTCTACAAAACGAACTCTTCATATTACTTTTGCAATTTCATTTACATCGATATGCTGACACTGCCGATATTGTGAAAATGTATAGGCAAGTACTTATTAATGAGCATGGTCGAAGATATCAACGCCTTTTTTGGCGAAACTCACCTGAGGAGAATTTTCGCACGTATCAACTTAACACGGTAACATATGGAATGGCATGTACTCCATTTCTCGCTATACGGAGCCTTTTTTAACTAGCTGATGAACATGCAACAGAATTCAAGATTGGATCGCGTATCGTTAAAACTTCATTTTACGATGATGATCTGTTGAGAGGTGCAGATTCCATTTCTGAACTGTCGACTTTAAAACAGCAGATCTTCTAAACTTTGGCAAATTTGACTAGGAAAATGGCATTCAAATCTTCGAACTAGCAAAATGACATTTAGTTTCGAGATGACAAAACTATAAAGAACATGAACATTGAAGCTGATTCAACAACATTCGCTTTGGGTCTTTAATGGGATCAAATAAAGGATACATTTATTTTTTCCTTCGAACTGAAGAAGGAACTTGCATCACACATTACAAAACGGTCTATTTTGTCGATTGCGTCATCCTTATTTAACCCACTTGGATTACTTTCACCGATTTTCATTACGTCAAAAATTATTTTACAGGAACTTTGGCTACTAAAACTGACTTGGGATGATTCTTTTCCTCAGAATTTATACATTGCTTGGACCTGACTTCTCTTTAATTTGGCGTTACTGTCTTCGATTAAAATCCCAAGATATTGTTTATGTTTCAAATCACAAGAATTCGAACTACACCGATTTTGCGATGCCTCAATTCGAGCCTATGGTTGCTGCATATACTTTCGATAGTTGGACGAATTTACCAACGTCCATGTCCATTTACTTACTTAAGTCCATAGTTGCACCGCTTAAGAAACAAACGGTTCTACGACTTGAACTTTGTGGAGCCTTACTTTTGGCAAAGCTTTTTGATAAAATAAAGGTAATTTATGAATCAAAGGTTATTGAGACCTATCTTTGGACAGATTCGATACTTGTACTTCATTGGCTCAAACAACATTCAGTAACGTTAGCCACATATGTGGGCAATAGAGATACATTAATTAACCATTGATACTCATTGGAGGCACGTCCCTACGCTCAACAATGCCGCAGACATAGTATCAAGAGGAGTCACTGCTGAAGAAATCAACTACACAATCTGGTATACAGGTCCTATATTTTTACAGGAGAATAAAAACAAAAAAAAAAATGATCATTTTAATTTAAACGAAAGTACTTATTATGGACTTAGAGAAGAGTAAACTGACACTCACGACAGTGATAAAATCAAACTTCATATTGGAAACATTGGATAAATTCAGTTCTCACATTACTTGTCTGCATGTAATAGTATGGATGTTTCGATTCTGTTATAAACTATGTGGAAAACATAGTTCCAACCATATTAGTGACCCTCAGTCTTCCCATGAATTACAGCATTCGTTCCGATCTATCATCTGGAACATTCAACAACAACCTTTTTCTGCAGAAATTCTACGATTTTTGAACCCGTTTCTTGAATTAACTGGTGGATTTTTGCTGCTCAAGGTTGGTGGACGATTGGAACAAGACAACATTTCTGAGAGTCAACGGCACCTAGTTTTATTACCAAGGAAATGTATCTTTGTTACAAGATATATTCATCATCTTCACATCAAAAACTTCCCCGCAGGACCCGTAGCTATCATCCGGTTGGAATTTTGGATAGTGAACGCTCGAGACTTTGCACGAAAAATTGTCAGGATTGTATTTCTTGTATTCGATACAGACCAAAGTGGTTGCAACAGAAAATGGGCAATCTTCCTATTAAACGGCTAACACCGTCGAGACCTTTTGCTCGGCGCGGGTTGGACTTTTGCGGTCCCGTTAATACATACTTAAGGATCAGATGCAAGACACCTTAAAAAATATATATCGCCATTTTCGTTTGTCTATGCACAAAGGCAGTGCATATAGAAGTGGTTTCGGACTTGTCCACTGACGCATTTCTGGCTGCTCTGAAACGGAAGGAGAGGAGAAGATACTTTGCGACAATGCTACGAGCTTCGTTAGTGCTTGTAACAAACTTACAAATCTCAAGAGGTCTTTGTTCAACCCAAGAAACCAAGCGTCAATAATTGATTATTGTACTAATGAGTTTATTGATTTTCAATTTATACCTCTCAGGGCACCTCATTTCAGCGGCCTTTTAGAAGCCGCTGTAAAATCTGCAAAGGGTCATCTTTACCGTAGCCTGGCCAATGCAAGATTGTCTTACGAAGAATTGACGACGGCATTGATTGAGATAGAGTCGATTCTTAATTCTCGTCCAATTTCACCACTTTCATCTGACCCAAATCACCTCAAAGCGTTAGCACCGGCGCATTTTCTTATAGGCGGGTCATTCAAATCATTGCCAGAATGCAAATTGGATTACAACGATACTAAACTTCAAAGATGGGCAAAAGTGAGTGCAATCAACCAATTTTTTGGAATCGATAGTGCCATGACTATCTTAACGAGCTACAAATGCGCACTAAATGGGCCAATAACCATTCGAATGTTATTAAGAATATTATGGTGCTCGTACATGAAGACAATATTCCTTCACAACGATGGCTGTTGAGGGGAATCGTCAATTGTGTACAAAGATGACCTTGTAAGAGTTGTGGATATACGCACTGCCAAGGGAATTATTCGGCGTCATATTCACAAATTAGCTGGAATAGCTATTTGAAAGATTCTTTCAATGGGGCCGGGATGTTGGGTCACCAAACTAATATGCCCAACTTATATTAGGAAGCGATAAAGTTATTTTAAAGTTCTGTTCTCACTTGTAATTTTTTTTTTTTTTTTTCTTGCTTTGTATTATGTACTTTTACTTTGTTTACTCATTATGCTAGTCAGTAAATAAAAAGCACTAGAACCGATCAGAACAAATTCGTTTTCTTATTTTATATTTGATTCGTTAACGTCACTATACCCTCCTTAGTGATCCGATTCGGCTGGTTCCAACAAAAATTTCCTGCGCCTGTATTGTAAACTGATAGTGTCCAAGTTTCAGTTTGATAGGACAAAAAACAACAAAGTTTTTCTAATAAGAACATGAATTCAAATGGGTGGTTTGTATGGAAGGTATCCCCCTGGTAGTCTGATTGGGTTGGTTCCGACAAATGTCCTGCGCCTCTATTGGAAACTAATAGTGACCATGATTGAGTTCGATAGGACAAAAAACAAAAAAGTTTTTCTAATAAGAACATGAATTCAATTGGGTGGTTTGTATAGGAGGTACTCCTCTAGTGGTCCGATTCGGGTGGTTCCGACAAATGTACTGCGTATGGTAATAAGAAAGGCTCGTGCAATTTCAATTTCAGCTCTTTAGCTCAAAAACTGAGGGACTAGTTTGCATACATTCAGACGGATGGACGGACAGACGGACATGGCTTAATCAATTCGTCTAATCGAGCTGATCATGAATATATATACTTTATGTGGTTTTTTTTGTCTCCTTCTGCCCATTACAAACTTCATAGCAAACTTATAATACTATTCACTTCCGTGAAGAGTATAAAAAGAAAAAGAAAGAAACAAAAAAGCGGAAAATTAAAAGTGTGAAGGATTGAAGTGAAGCCGATACTTCGAAGCAGAGTTCGCAAATAAATGGCAATTTTTTTTTTTTTGTTTTGTCAACTGTAAATGAGGAATTGTGAACCGCAGTAAGAAACATATTCTTCGACTTAAATCTCATGAAAACCACCTCGCTATCAATTTGTTAGACAATAGCTTGCACACTCGTAGGTTAATGCGTTCCCATCCCCTGGATCTCCCTTTCAGATCAGCGGAAGACTAAGCGATGTTCTTCAGTCAATAAAATATTATAAATATAACTCTTAAGTAGTACTATAACAACATGTCATTCTCAACTCATAAAATTCGCTGGTTCTTCCCTTTGGGAGAGTTGCAAATAAAAATACAGTTAAACAAAAAAAAAGAAAATATTTTACAATAATAGTTTCAGTTGTTGTTAGTATTATGTCAACATCAACAGTATTGTTTGGAACATAAGCATCTTCTGTGAACTTATATTTTCTTTTAATAATACTTGTACACTCCGCGCCACTTGAATAGGACACTTAACAAACTTTTTTTGAAGCTTTATTTTGCAGATCCAAAAAAAAAAATACCTTACTTGTCTTCAATTTTTATTGAAACTATAATTAATTCCAAATCAAACACAGGAGGATTTGGTTTTGTAACTGATACAGTTAATTTGTTACAATTATTTTGGTAAATTAATTATAAAAAACACGCAGTTTTATGCGCCACTTGAATAGAACACATCTTCAAAAAAGCCCTTTTATTAAAATTTTTATGTTTCAAACATATGTATTTCTTCTTTTGCAGTATTTATTTATTTATTTTTATTTATTTAGTAGTTGGTTGTGCCTCTTTTTCTTCCAAAACTTCACAGATCCTTCTTGGAATTGATTTATACAACTGTGCTAAATAATTGAGTGGTATTGAACTCCAAGCTAGTTTGTTGGCTTCTATTAGTTCAGGTATGGTTCCATATTGCTATCCGGCTCCATACAGTTTCCGTGTTAACCATTCCCAAATATTTTCGATGTTGTTTAAATCCAGTGAGTAAAGTGGTCGGCTTAAAAGAGCCACTTTCTGGCTTTCAATATAGCATTTGACGGTTCCGGCAGTAAGGATCGGCGCATTGTCCTGTTGATATGTCTATTGCAAGGGTATACAAAGGTTGTGGAAGAATGGAAAGACATTTTTTAAGACGCCATTGTGTGCCATTTTAGTTGACAAAAATTGTAACTCATAGACGCCTTAATACGAGATCGCTCCCCATACCATGACACCTCCACTCTAGCTATTTAAGTGGTCCAAATTATAGTCTTCCTTTCGTAGATCATGGAAATAAAAGGTGTATCCATCTGGTCAATCCAAATTGAATTTTTTTTCATCTGATAATACGACGTGAGGCTATTTTATAGTCCAGCTCATATGGTTACGGCAAAAAGTAAGGCGTTGCTCCTTTCGAAGTGCATTCAGTGGTGTTCTTTTTTAATTGTTAACCTCTTTAAATATGCAGCTTTCGATATTACACGTTGAATAGTGGTTAGGCTTGCGTTACGTTCACATTTTGCCTTGGCTTTTCCTCGACCCATTTTAGTTAAGTGTCTGTCCGTCCATCCGTCTGAATGTATGCAAACTAGTCCCTCAGTTTTTGAGCTAGAGAGCTGAAATTTTGCATGAAGCTTTCCTTTTACCATACGCAGTACATTTGTCGAATCAGACCACTAAGCGGGGTACCTCCCATACAAACCACCCATTTGAATTCATGTTCTTATTAGAAAAACTTTGTTGTTTTTTGTCCTATCAAACTGAAACTTGGACACTGTCAGTTTCCAAGACAGGCACAAGATATTTGTCGGAACCACCTGAATCAGACCACTAGAAGGGTAGCTCCCATCAAAACCACCCATTTGAATTCATGTTCTTATTAGAAAAACTTTTTTGGTTTTTGTCCTATCGAACTGAAACTTGAACACTATCAGTTTCCAATACAAACACAATACATTTGTTGGAGCCAGCCGAATTGGACCACTAAGGAGGATAAATCCCATACAAATCCCTTGAAGAGTATTTAATTTTTGCATCGAAGATATTCTTCTTTCTAGTTTATATATCCCACGGTTCTTGTTTCTAAATAATTCTCACGTTTATTGTTAGTTTTATTGATATATCCTGCTTCCTGTTCCGTATCTTATTCAAATCATATTTTCCCTCTTCAATATTGCATGGCTTCTCCTTGGCTGTTGAATGATATGTATTATTGTATCATTCTCTTGCTTCATTCATTTTTTCTTGTATGGTAAGATTTCTATTTTCTAATGTCAAAGTTATAATTTTTCCACGAAGTGTATTATGTACGCGTTCTATATCCGCATTTCCTGTATGATTATTTTGTTTGACAAGGTGAAGAACTATATTTTCATTTGTTGGATATGCTTTTATATTTATGTTTCTAAATTCATTATCCGTTATGAGTTTTCTAAAATGACTTCTTTGAGTTTTCTATAATAATATTTTCTATAATGTCTATTTTCTAAGTAAAATGCAGAAGCGTATTTCGAAAATATTTTATAAAAGTTAAAATTTTAGCCTTGGAATTTGTATATACATCCACGTGTGCTATTTCCTTACACTCTCTTGGTATCTCTGTAATATGAAATTTGTTTGTTACTGGATTTCTATCATATTTAACTCGGTTACAAGTATCACATAAATTGATATACTTAAGAATTAATTGTTTAAATTTTGGAAAGTATAATTGCCGTTTTAATCCTTCATAATTTTCATTTATACCTGTATGCCCCGTTTCCTTCTTATGATACTGTACCATGCATTTATAACCACCTTCTTCGTTTCTCATATCCATTGAGACAAAATAATTGTTTTCAAATTTTATATTACTTATACCATCAAAAAGTTCAATAATTGTTTGTTGTAATTGCCCAGTAGTATGATCAGTTGCAATTGTCCCCTTTTCCCTAGTTATTCTTTAGTCCCTTTTCTTATCCACTTGGGACTAGCCACGAGGGAGACAAAAGTGAGCCAGTTAGAGAGAACAATTGAGAGGCAACAATTTGTTTACTCCCTTGGAACTAGTTTCGAGAGCGAAAATTCTGAACAAAGGAATGTAATAGCGAAAAATTATGAAATTCTGTGAAGTGCAGTGAACACGCGTATTGTTGAACCAGTGCATTTGGGAAGATTTGTGTCAATTTCGAGCGGTGTTAACTGTTTACAAAGTGAAAAAAATTTGGGAGACACGCGTCTCATTATTTGTGCCGGCGTTATAAAGACAATAAAGAGAGATGAGTGTAGGGTAGCCAACTTTTCTTCGCTGAAATACAGTATTTGTCGAAATAAGTTATAAAAAATATAGTACACTTCAAAAAAGTTTAGTATTTTATGGATAAAAACAAAGAATAGAAAAGATATATTTGTTACTTATTTCTTTTTAAAAAAATTATATTTTTTTACACTTCTTGCATTTTTTAACAAATTGTTATCTAAAATAAGAGTGTCCTATGCCTAATTACATTCAATTTTTAAATTTATGTAAATCAAAAGCTCATTTTTTATTAACGATATAGTACTTCTGTTTCTCTCTTCTCTCCATTTCGAATTCATAACCGAAAATATCCTTTCTGCGAATGCCGAAGTGGCGGGAATAGAGAGTAGGAAAGAAATAACTTTAAATAAATTGGGTAAGTTATTTTCTGTTCTTTTTAGAATATGTTGCCATTTTTGGCCAGTAGTTTTGTTAGTTAATTCACTGCAATCTTTAGCTTTTGGCAATATTTCATTTAATATTGTTATTTCGGAGTAAAGGTCCGTCCATTTCGATACTCAGTTTTTCTTTAAAATTAAGAATATCTAACATTGTCTCACATTAAAATAAGAAACTTCCTGACTTAAATTAAATTTTTGGATTTTTTATAACCAATTGCTTTCATCAAAATCAAACCATTTATTAAGATAGTCTAAACATTTATCAACAAATACCAAAAAATTCTTTTGAATTTCATAACTTACTGTGGGGGATTTTACTTCTAAACATTGCAACATTTTTTGGTTTCATAACCAAAAAAAAGTATCTTTTTATCATTGTTCTAGCGCCGATTTTATAGTTGACATAATATTTTACACGTCTCAGACTGTGATATTATTGCCTTCAAGTTTTTTAACAGCGTTAAGAAAGATATGGAAAAAATGGCTCGCGAAATGTATAAAGATTTGAACTTTACTGTTTCCATGAACTTCATTCATCATCAAAATATTTTGAATATGTGTAGGACACTTCTCTCCTAAACATAACAAATAATCACTCAAAGCCTTCCAATTTAAAAGTATGTTATCCACACAAGGTAGCAATGAAAGCCACCTAGTACCAACATGTCGTTTCAACTCATGCCATTCACCTTCAACAGCATCAACAATTTTTTTTAAGCTCTTCTCTACAATTCACATTATATATATTTTGGGGATCTTTACTAATTCAGTCACAGATTCTCTCCCATTCAGGTGTATATTTTTGGAGTCCTTTTACCATTTTTCGCTTTTTATTCGGTAACGCACTTTCATTATCATTACCACTTTCCATGACTTATTCATGAATCACTTTAACTTCTCAATGTTCACAATCTAATAAGCAAGTGAAGAATGTGTACAACCAAGACAAGCAGAACAGAAGCCACACTTGGCTGACACAGAAAGTCCCGTTAAATTTTCGCTATCTGCTTTTTGCTCTCAGCTTTTTACACTGACATTCCATGATCAGTAGCTAATTCTGGAGTTGCCATATGTATAAAATGTAAAACGTTAATATCAAGGCGCGCTCATAAATTTTTAAAATAAATGATTTGTTAGTTAGATTTCGGGGTTGAAAATATAGTATTTTTGCGTACTATATATTTCTTTAACAGTATATAGTATGCTGACCCAAAATATAGTACAATACTATATATTATAGCACGGTTGGCAGCCCTAGGTGAGTGGTGTATTGTTAATATTTCGTATTTATTCTTTTAATTTGTACTGTTACTTCCTTAGGAAAGTTGTGTAAAGCGAATTAAATTAAAATTAATTTTTTATCAGTGCCATTATTGTACAAGGTAAGTGAAGAAAACTATATTATAAAGCGAATCTGTAAATTGCTTTTCTATACGTATTTCATAATTTCTAACTGTCTAGCATCAACAACAAACTGCAAACAACGAAAAATAACAATTAATATTGGTGCGGCATTTATAGTGGCTCCAAGAGCTTATTTCATGCAGCAACACATTGAAAGTTTGAAACGGTGCTGTTTTGTAACTAATAATGATATCGAAAAAATTTTGATGTAGAATTTTAGCTATTTATTTAAATAATATTATGAGTTTTAAAGGAACCAAAAAAATATTCCTCTTTTCGCAATTGCAGAAAATCCAACTATACACGAAAAAAAAAAGTCACAGCTTATTTCGTGCGGTTACTTTTGGTAGTGGGTGTAGGCAAACAGTTGCATCGTAGATCACCGTTACTTTATCTAATATTTATGGTATTGCCTTTCGCAATTTATTTTTCTAAAAATTTACTTTAATTGCAATTCCAAACCAAGATACACGTGTTTTATTAAAATGTCCCCGCGAACCAGCTTAGAGAAACGTGAGTTGGTCATAACTTCTTTCAGAAATGGAATTAGTCAGCGGAAAATAGCTGAAATGGTAGAATTAACTCCAAGCACTGTCCAGAGCATAATCGAAAGATTTGTGCACGAGAATAGGATAATAGATAAAGGCCGAAATGCGCTCAATAAGATTTTTCCCGACCAGGTCAAGCGCTTAATTATCCGAAAAATTATAGGCAACCCCAAGTTATCGGCTCCAAAATTGGCCATCGTGGTAGGGGATGAAATGGGGAAGAAATGCTGTGCAGAAACAGGGCGGCGAGTGTTGCGGGAGAATGGGTTTAATGGTCGAGTACCAAGCAAAAAACTTTTTATCTCAACAAAAAATCAGCAAGCTCGGATTGTGCCAAAGAGCACGTGGCGAAGCCAACTTCTTTCTGTAATGATGTCATATATGTAAACGAGTCCAAATATAACATTTTTGATTCTGACGGGCAAAACTATGTGTGGCGTAGGGCAAATACAGAGCTACAAAAACAACATATAAAATCAACCGTGAAGCATGGTGGTGGAAGTGTCACCCTGTGGACCTGTATAGCTGCTTCAGGAGTCGGAAGATCAATTTTTATTGATGGAACAATGACAAATGAGATGTACCTAAACGTTCTCAAAGAAAATTTGATCCAGACTGCTGAACTCTTGGGCTTATGAGAGCGTTTTCGGTTCTACCAAGACAATGACGCAAAACACAAAGCAGCTGTTGTGCAATCTTGGCTGATTTGGAATTGTCCCCACGTCGTTATTTCGCCTTCACAGTCTCTAGATATGAAATTGAAAATTTGTGGGCAATTTTTTACTTGGCCATACGCAAGAGAAAGATTTGCAACCATAACCAAAACTAAAAACTGCCATGGTCGAAGATTGGCAAAAAATATCCCCCCAAACCACCCAAATTTGTTGCTTCAATGGGAAATATATTGAAGGAAGTTGTTAAACAGAATGCAGGTCATACCAAATATTAATATATAAGTTTTTATTTTTTTTTTTTCAGTTTCAGTACAGTGCACGAAATAAGCTGTGACCATTTTTACCAGTATTAATTTTTAGTTTATCATTTATATGTTCTTATAAGTTTCTTTAATGATCTTTAAAGAATAAATTAAATAAAATAGTAAATACAATTTTCTATGTAAATTTCTTTTGTTTTTCATAATTTCTCGCGAAGACCTGCTTCCAGCTCCAGAAGAAGCAACTGCAAAAGAATCAGGCTCTCAAAAGGAAACACGGGGAGTTGGACAAGGAAACTGAGGAAAAATAGCGGTGCAAAAAAAAAAAACAATTTTTATAATATTTAGACCTAAATTGTAAAAAAAATAAATAATATGTATTATGAATAACAAATCTTTTTACTTTCAATTATAAATTGAGGAGCTTCTGATTCCAGAACTGGTGAACGGTAACTAGCTTAGAACTAGTCCCAATGGGACTAGCGCGGAACTAGTCACTTTGTGACTAGATCCTGCGGAAGTCCCTTATACTACTGGGTAGTTATAAATGTGGTCATTTAATTCGTTATATGTGGGAACCGGTGCGGGGTGGAGTTGAGCGCGATTCTCTCTCTCACGCTCAAAAAGATGAGGGATCACCGATCGCCGATGATGCCGACGATAGTCAGTCGGTATCAGATAGTCAGCGAGAGTAGATTGCAAAGTTGTACGAATATAATAATTGAGTAATAAAGACGTGTTATTGTTTATTAATACTAGTTTTATTTAGTGATATAAGTTATCGCGTGATCAGTTTAACCGTTCAAAGAAGCAAGGAACAGCGCAAGAGTCGACCTTGATTCGACTTTGATGTCTGATCAGTTAGGAACGGTTAAAACTGTCCAATCACACAGCATGAGCAAAGTAAGCGTCGATTACGTTTTGCTTGCTTAGAAACAGCATTGGGTTCTTCTGTTCAGCAGAAATTCCTGTACATGTCTTTTGAGTTATCGTCCCGTGGAGTTAAGTCGCATTGAAAATTAGATCACAATAAAAAACGAAATTTGTTATAATATTGGGCGTACAAATAGAAAACCGCCGTTTTCCCATAGATGGCGCCAACGGCAAAACAGAAAGGGTTTTTTGCATCGCATCGTGACCGGCGATGAAAAGTGGATACACTATGACAACCCGAAGCGGAAAAAATCGTGGGGGCTTCCCGGCCATACATCAAGTTCGACCGCAAAACCGAACATTCATGGCTCGAAGCTGATGCTGTGTATCTGGTGGGACCAGCTCGGTGTAGTGTACTATGAACTCTTGAAACCAGGGGAAACCATCACATGAGCCCTCTATCGGACTCAAATAATACGTTTGAATCGAGCTTTGAAGGAAAAACGCCCGCAATACTCGGAAAGACACGACAAGGTGATACTTCAACATGACAACGCTCGGCCACATGTTTCCAAGGTAGTGAAAACATACCTGGAAACTTTGAAATGGGACATCCTACCCCACCCGCCGTACTCTCCAGATATCACCCCTTCTGATTTTTATTTATTCAGATTGATGACGCATGAACTGGCAGGACACCACTTTCGTTCTTTCGAAGATTGAATTGGATTGATTCGTGGATCGCGTCAAAAGACGAACAATTTTTCCGACGAGGAATTCAAAAGCTGCCAGAAAAATGGGAAAAAGGTTGTGGCTAGTAATGGAAATTATTTTGGAGATTGAGTATGTAACGAGTTTTTTATAATAAAGCCTCAAATTATGAAAAAAAAAACGGCGATTTTCTATTTGTACGCCTAATACGTGAAATCAAAACTTTTAGTTTATATATAATTTAGTGGGTAGTTACATTGGCGACAAGGTAAATGCGGAAAATAATAATAATGTTTTAAAAACAAAAGTCAAAAGAAAAAATTCTGTGCAAATTTTTGTGAACGTAAAAAAAAATTTTGTCTTTTCTTGCAGCAGTTCCGTTAGTTTGCGTTTCTCTTTTCGCTTCCCACGCTTTTTCGTAGTGTATTCGCATTCGCATGTGTGAGAGATCCGACTTTCGCCGCATCGCTGGTATACTTGAGTGTACGTGCGTAGATGTGAATCGTTGGATAAGTGTGAGTGTGGTGGGGAGTGGGAAAAGGGAGGAATTGTTTGTATGAATAGAATAGAAGAACGCATCTGTGAGCTTGAGAGACGTTTCGACACACATACACACACAGAAATATATATGAACACTATGCGAGTACACATGTTTGCAAGTTTTAAAGCGTGCGTCTAACAGTAAAGAACGAATAAAAGCAAAATTCAAAGTCTTTACGAAATTTGTAAACAACGAGACCATTGAAAATTCTCAGACACACACTCACACAATGCCTTAACCTATTTCTGCATTAACCGAACAACAGGCGTCCAACTTGTATTGAGCTTCATAACTGAAGCATGATAATCCGTTTCCAGCCATCTTTTTGCACCACTTTGCTTATTTCTAAACTCAATCCGAACGCGTTTTATACGTTTACTTGGGTCATTATCTTCATACTCATCATGACGAAGGTATCCAAATGAGCCATTGACCAATTTATCAACTTTATCAATATTTTAAGTGAGTATATATGGCGCACCTAGTAATAGCAACAATATGCTGTGCATGTTTCCGTTTCAGTAATAGATAATTTTGCAACTTGACTTTTTGCACTGCTCAGTTGTTCTCTACCAGCACAATTTCGATAATCGTCGGCTGCTAATGCCTCTATTGCATTAAGGGTGTTGTAATTGTAAATAGTTATCAACGTCTTGATTTCAATGAAACAAATGAACCGCATCTGTAATATGAGCAATTACACCTGCATTCACGAATCGTGATTGTATTAATTGTTGTTCGCGTTCATTTAATGCAGAACCATTCCCAATTTTAGTTAATATCTTGGAAAACTTTTTGTCACTTTGCTTAACGATTTCCGTTAGTGAATAATAGTGTAAATTGTGCGATATCATATCAGTAAGAAAAGTGTCTGTCGGTCTGCGATAAATTGGTGCTGCTCGTACTGGCGTAAATCGCCACACAATATTACATTGAAACCACTGAAGCGAGCGTTTGATTTTGATCCAACAGCACGAAGAATGTAATCAACATTCCATAACATCTGGAATTTCATAGTAATTTCATCTATAATTATTGTTGAAACTTCGTGCAATACATTAAGCATGCCATCAATATTAATAGCAGTTTTACCGGTTGTAGCACACACAAGATGTGCGCAATTATTATTGTCGTGTCTGTTAGTGAATCCATTAATGTAATTATCCATCATTATTTTTAGAACAAGGGTCATGCCGGCTCCTGCTGGACTAGTGAAGAATATTTGCAATGGCTTATCACTCATATAGACTAAACGTTTAATTAAATCTAATGTGATTTTCAACTAACCACTGTTGCTTGTGCAGCATATGGATCTTCGGTGTGATACAAAACGGCATCGTCTGCTGTAGGCAGGAAGAAAGTGTTATCATGCCAGAGGGTCATTATATTGGGATGTTTTCCGGTATGTCGCACTGTCTCCACTGAGGCTTTGCAGATTTTGCTTGGTGTGGTTCCTCATGATGTGGAGGTCAGGCGAAGAGTCATTGACTTCCAGATCAAGAAATGATTACCATTGCTGCAGGATGAATGGTTATATGGGACGGATGGGGAGAGCTTAGGTCGTAGTGTGTGTAAGAGAATGATGAATGAGTGTGTCCTGTCTGACTGGCAAATCAGATGGGAGAGTTCTATATGTGGGCGGGTAACATACAGGTTCATTCAGGATGTCACATTTATTGGCGGTCGACCGGACTTTGGTTTTAACCTTTGGCTCGGATTCCTGTTGACTGGTCATGGTTCCCTTAATGGTTTTTGTGCATTCAAGGGGCCTTAATGACATGGTAACATGTTCTCTGTGAATGTTCTCTGTATGGTGACATAAAGAGTTAGATATTTTGAGTGTTAACGGGGGTTTTGATTTTTTAGTGAGGTGCTCTCCGTTAGGAATACAAGTAGGAGATTAAATGGGGTTGCACGTGTAGTATTTTTGAGACGTCGTCTGATTGTAGCATGAGACTGTCCGTTACTGTGTGTGAATGTGGATTGGGCTAGTGTTCCCCCCGGAGTAACCAGTCCTTGAGCTTCATGGAGCTCTACTGGTAGTAACTTGGCTGCCTGTCCAGAGGTATGTTCTGCTACCAAATGGTAGCTGTGACGCGATCTATACTGGAGTTCACCAACCAGTACGAATATTTATTGATGACACTAGTTGCAGAAAACGAGCGCGTAAAAGGACGATTAGATACAGCTCGTGATTACAGTGGAAAAAGCGTCCAAGGCGTCCTACTCATGAGCGACCCTGGTGTTCCCCCGACGTCATCTGCCACTGTGGTGAAGCCAGTTGAGACCTGGTCCTTGGTTGTCAGAAGCAAAATTTCTGGTAAATCTTCGAAGGACGTGGTGGAGCAGGTGGTGAAAGAAGTTGGGCCTACCCAAGGTGTACGTGTTCATGAGGTGATGCCACTACGGGATGGTGGTGCAATCATTCACACTTCTTCTGTGGTGGAGTTGAATGAGATGAGGGACAACAATAAGTTCGGTGAGTTAGAATTTGAAGTGAGTGTGAATGAGAAGTTAGGCCCTAGAGTAGTAGTTCAGGGGCTACACTCCCAGATTGGACCTGATGAGTTCATGAAGGAGTTGTATGAGATGAACCTGAAGGATAAGATGAGTGAGGGGGAATTTAAGAAGTGTCCGCCTGTGTGAATGTGATTCTAGAAGGTTCTGCTGTTGCCATTCAGACCCTTCAGGAAGCTGAGCGCTGCTACATCAAGAGGTTCTCATTTAGGGTTCGTAGCTACGAGCCGATCTTTGGATGCTTCCGTTGCCTTGGTATCGACCATAAGGTGGTGGAATGCAAGGCCAAGAAAGATGTCTGTCGTCGTTGCGGACAGACGGGTCATCGGGTGGCGTAATGATGCAATGCGCTTAATTGTCGCAACTGTGCATTTAAAAGCAAGCCATCGGGACATCTGATGATGTCTCCGGCTTGTTCTGTGTACAGTGCCATTGTTTCCAGGGCGAAGGCTAGACACTAAAAATGATTAGGATCGTTCAGGTTAACTGTCAGCGGGCGTATGCTGCAATGTTTGAGTTAGGTCAGACTATCTGTGAAAGTGGCAATGGAATCGCCCTGCTTCAGGAACCTGACACAACCAATTCAGTAATGCGGGTATTTCCTGGTAGCGGGGAAAACTCTGCTGTGGTGGTGAATGATGTCAGTCTTGAATGCACTTTGGTGAATTCAACTGACTGTGGTGTCTGTGTGAGTGTTTGTGGACCTTTCGGTAGGATTTTTGTTGTAAGTATGTATTTCAAGTATAGTGGGAATCTGGAGCTACTACAACCCTATCGACCTATGGCGAGTAGCGACCCTATCATCCTTGTTGTTGACGCGAATGCAGCATCCCCGTTGCAATTCAGTAAAATACCTGGACATGCGTCCGGGTATGCGAACCGCATACGGGATGTGCTGCTGGCTGAATGGGCTGTGTCCCGGAATGTTAGGGTCGTTAACGAACCCAGTGAGTGGTACACCTTTAATGGCCCAGAGGAAAAAGTGACATTGATGTCACTTTTGTAAATGAGGCAGCGATGAGGTCGTATGAGTTTGAATGGAAAATTATAGGAGGGAGGGGGTGTGAGTGATCATAATCTCATTGAGGTTATAATCACTTACACCCCAGTTGTGCGTGAAAAAGTGTGTGAGTGGTGTGAATGATTTTATGTTTCCAAGGTGCCGAAGGCACAATCTTGGAAGAGTGATATGGTGGATGAATGAGCTTAGCATGAAGCGGAGGATGGTTCGTAGACTTCGGAAGAGATTCCAGAGGGCCACATCTGCTGATGCTTTGAATGTAGGCCAACTTAGATCGAGTATAGTCGTGTGTTGAAAGAGTATAAGCGTATGCTTATAAGAGTGCAAGAGATGAAAGGAGAGCTCTTCTTCGGCGCAATGAGCATGATCCTCGGGGTCATGCTTATAGAGTTTGTAGGGGTAAGGGTGGGCAGACAAATGTGTGTGCTCTTCGTGTTGGCGACACTCAGTTGTCAACATGGAGAGATTGTATGAATGCTTTGTTGTGTGCCTTTTTCCTTCGGGCGGATCCTGGGGAAACTCTACTTTGTGGACGATCCTTGTGATCCGCTCGAGGTTGCATTGGAGGTGGCTTTTTCGATGTTCAAGTCGAGAAAGTCACCTGTATGGATGGATTGATTGATGGATTGATGGATGTGCACCAGCATCTTTAAGGCCATTCCTGAGTACATGAATGCGATATGGGAAGTGTGTATCGGTTGGGTATTTTCCCAAGGCGTGGAAGTGTGCTACCGTGATAGTGCTTCTGAAGTCGCCTGATAGAATTAGGAGTAATCCTCGTTCTTGTCGGGGCATCAGTGTCTTGCCGGTACTTGGTAAAGTGCTGGAAAGAGTTCTGGTAGCAAGGCTTCAGGAGAGAGTGAATCGAGCAAATGTCTGATTTGCAATTTGATTTTAGGAAGGGTAAATGCGTCGAGGATGCTTGGGGCTATGTGTCTGACTGTGTTCGGGCAAGTAGTACCAAGTATGTGCTAGGTCTGTTTGTTGATTTTATGGTCCTACAGTCCCCCTGGCACTACCACAAAGCATTACGTCAAGGAGGAAAGAGGGAGCATAACAGCTCAAAGTCTGCTTTTACCCCATGTAAATCAAAACAAATTTACGTTTCAACTTCTTGTCAATATCAAACTAATGACCTATCACGTCTTCGTTCGTCTGAACTCGTTGTAATCGTTCAGTACGCCGCAGCTCCGTCATGATTTGAGCTGCAGCCTGACTTACCACGTCCCAATTTAACTGCGATTCACACATATGCCGGATGCAGTTCGACACAGTCGGCACTTCACCAAACGCAGATGAGATCATTGATCTGGCAACAACAAATCTGGGGCAATGCAGGAAAACGTGTTCTGCATTTTCGTTTTCGCCTGTGCAACTCGGACAGAAGGGATCATCATCATATCCCCGCTTATACAGGTACTCCTTAAAGCACCCGTGACCGCTCAGGAACTGGGCTAGGTGATGGTTTACCTCGCCAAACTTTCTGCGCACCCATTCTTCGACGTTGTTAATGAGCCGATGGGTCCACCTGCTTTTCTCAGAACTTTGCCATCTCCTCTGCCACTCCACCATACTGAGGGCCCTTTCATCTAGCCTTCTCACTTCAGCCACGTCTCGAAACAGCCGACTTTTGCAACAACTAGGCATCATACTCGCCATGACCAGGATTGCATCGTTCGATACTGTTCGAAAAACAGCACAGACGCGGATGGCACATGATCTGTAGACTGCGTTCACTTCTCTCTTGTATGACTATATTTTAAAAGCCTCCATCCAAATCGGCGCAGCATAGACAAGAACCGACGTTACGACACTTGCTAACAGCCGTCGCTTGCGCTCCCGTGGTCCTCCACAGGTCGGCATCAGGCTTAGAACAGCACCAGATACTTTTGATGCTTTAGCGGCTGTTAGTGTCAGCTGTTGCTTGCACGTCATTTTTGAGTCGAATTCCACTCCCAAATACCTCAAAGAGGGCTGTGACACAATTTCGAGGTCGCCTATCGTTACACTAAGGTGTTCCGTCAGTCTGCGTTTGCTGACAAGCAGTACTTCTATTTTGCGCTCGGCAAGGCGCAGATCTTTACTTTGTTAGGCATTTAAATGTATAGGACGCCATCATAGAAAGCATTCCATAAGCAAAACTGACCCCTGTAGTATACCTCCTGAGACTTCATATTTGAGCTCTCTGCCCTCCGTACAGGAAGTTAACCGTCTTCTGCTAAAATAGTAGTGTTAAACGCGTTTTGAATATCGATCGTTACTACAGCACAATATTTCTTAGTGCCACCTTTCCATCGTGTACCTTTAATGGCGTTTTCAGCGATGTCCTTGACCACTTTCATTGCATCGGTCGTTGAGCGCCCCTTACGAAAACCAAATTGATGTTGTGAGAAGCCGCCAGCAGCACTTATTGCAGTCCAACGATCTCGCACAATCCGCTCAAAAATTTTGCTGCATAGACATCCAACATACATAAGGGCCTATATGAAGAAGGTTCCTTGGGTGGCTTATATCCTTTCGGTATTAGAACCAGCTTTTGAATTTTCCATCTATCCGCAAAAATTCCCTCCTGCAGGCAACAACTATAAAGCTTGCTAAAAGTGTCCGCTCGTTCGAGCATAGCAAGTTTCAGCACTTTATTGGGAGTCCTATCTCGCCCTGGTGCCTTCGATGCCTTAAGTGTCTTCGCCAATTCTAACACCTCCGTCGGTTGAACACCCGTGACTTCTCCGCTGTGGTTTGAGTCGGTATAGCTCAGGTTACTTCTCTCATAGCGCGGGAACAGTGTTGTCACAATCCTTCGTAGCAGTTTAGGGCAAGTTGGCTGCTTTGAATTGCCACTTTTCAGCTTTGTGGTGACAACTTTGTAACCTAACCCCCATGGATCGGCTTCTGCTGATTCACACAGCTCGGCGAAGCAGGTTTTTTTGCTGTCGCGTATAGCATGTTTAAGTTGACGCCGCTTTAATCTAAACTGCTCCTGTAGATGGCTTCTAAGTTCATCATTCTTACACCGTTGATATACCCGGCGCGCATAGTGACATTGGGAACGGAGGTCTGCAATATCCTGATTCCACCAGTAAACAGGCTTTCTACTATTTGTCCCAAGTTTACGTACCAAAGACGCTAGATCACATGACATAGCAAGTGCCTGTGCTACATTCTCTGCGAAAATATTCGCAGGCACCACCGGCAGGTGCATCATCCAGATGTATGAGAAGGCCTCCTGATCAAACGTATGTTGCTTCCAACCACCAAAAACACTAGATCTGCAAGTATCAGTGCCAGTGCGTCTATGTGTGTCGAGATCGATGATTATAGCATGAAGGTCACTATGCGTATATGTCTCGCTGACTCGCCAAGAGGATTTCCGCAAGATTACGATCCATGAAACATAGGAACCCTGCTGGAATGTCTGCACTGTCGTGTTGTTTGCTTGTGTGGTTGGCTTGTATGAGTGTGTCAGTGTGGATGTGTTTCGTGATTGCCCACAGAGATCTATCTATGGTCCATTTATGTGGAACCCCATGATGGATTTCTTGTTAACGCAGCTCGGATATGAGCTGTGCGTATGTGGATGATTTGCTCACCTTGATGGAGGGACAATCAAGTTTGGAAATCGAGCGCAAGGGCCAAAAGTCCATGCGCTTTGTTTCTGAATGGTGCAGCAGTGCTGGTGTCAGTGTGGCGGTGGATAAGACTGTGACAATGTTGCTTAAGGGCAAATTGTCACAAAGTCGGAGCTCTATCATCAGACTTGCAGCCTTTGCTGTGTAATTGAGGTGAAGCACCTTGGTATAACCATGGGTGAGAGAATGAATTTCATTCCTCATATTGCTCGTTTTAGAGACCGGTTGTTCGGTGTGGTTGCTAAAGTTCGCCGTATATTGCGGAGTGAGTGGGATTTCAGTAGGCGTGCTATTCGTAACATGTATTTGTTGCATGTGCAGCATTTGGATCTTCGGTGTGGTACAAAACGGCATCGTCTGTTGTAAGTCATGCCAGATGATGATATTGGGATGTTTGCCGGTATGTCGCATTGTCTCCACTGAGGCTCTGCAGATTTTGCTTGGTGTGGCGAACACGTTAAACCAAATGACATTTCATTGACCACTGTTAAGCAATTTCATCATGCTACAAAACTCAGCATGAGACCAAACATGCTGAATACGCTGCATTACGGATATGCTGCTTACTTCATCAATATCGCTATAAACGTACGTATTGTGTTATGATAGTCGTTGCATATAAACATTGTATAAAGTTCCCATTATACGTCGATCTGTTACCACACCATTTTCCACTGTGTCGTTTTCTGCCTCCATGTGAAACTCGTTGACAATTTCCATTATTTTTTCAAAATTCAACCCTAAGTCATAGCGTTGGCGATGTTCAAACAATGCAGCATGCTGAGATTCAAATAATTGGATATAATTGTCTTTATTTAGGATATCCAACTCTTCATTTCGAAACCGATAGAACAACGTGACCACTTCTCGTATGAAATTTATTTTGTCTGTTGAATCATAACCGCAAAATTTTGGATATATTTCGTCACTGATATTGCCAAAAAAAAACTATTGGTTCACCAAAACCGTTTTTCATCACTTGACGAACTTCCATTTTCATTATGCCAGGAAACCGATTTATGGTTGCGAGTTGGAGTGTACCAAGCAGCGAAATTTGCTAAACATATATCATCAAGCTCTTTTGGTCAAAATTCATATGTTTGGATTAAATTCTTATTCCAAATATCCGTTGTTGTTCCATCGATGCCCTCTTTATCCATTTTACTTTTATTTTTCATCGATGGACAGCGTTCAGATGCGTGTTGTGTTGGAATAAATTGCACATGCCGTGATGTTCTTGACATGGGCAATCTAAGTAAAAACCACGCTGATTCCTGTACTGATATTTCGACTGTGTTTAACATTTATTTGCCCAATTGTTTTAAAAGGGTTTCAAATTCAGCATCTGGATATTCGTCGCGTAATTTAATCAGTTCTCAATGAAGTGCACTCGTTCCTCGATTAGTCTTATGGACATATTCTGCAACATAAGCAGCACATGAATATTCGTCCAAAACGTATTGTATATCCATATTAGCATTAAAATTAAGCTTATACCATAATTTTATGGATTCGTAAATATGTCATTCATGTCACGCCGAAAAAATATACAGTTGGCCGTGCTATTCCATACCATATAATATCCAAATAATCGTCGTACGAATTGACCATATTCGATTCTATAAATTCATCAATGGTATCACACGCTGTATTTTCAAGTGCCTTGTGCAAAATTTTAAAAAGATTAACTCTACAGCTACGGTTGTAGCTGGAAGAAGCACTCTCGTTTCTAGCATGGGCCAAAATGATATTTTGAAGAAAATCTGCTAATTTTCTTGTAATATGTGCATGTTGCTGAATCTCTCTTAATACTGGAGCATTAGCTCTATCAGCAACCAATAAGGCATCAATGAATTTTATTGTTTACGGCATATTTTCTTACAAGGGCTCATTCGGAGCATTTTGTAACCATAATAAAACAAGTACATGTGGACTGCCACAATGTTGAAATTCTATGCGTTTAAAATAATTAAGTATAACGTATTTGCCAAATGGAACATTAGTTCGTTTTAGTGCTATAAACAATGTAAACAGTTTGTCAAAATATAAACAACAAATAACTGGATCGGTATTTATTATTTCTGCATGAACATCCATGAGCATATTCTCAATTTCAGCATTATTTCAGTGTTTACATCAAATTCAGTAATGCGATATTGTAAAACCAAGCGCATAAGTTGTGGCACATGAATCTCAGAAGCGCTCAATGTCAAGAATATGGTAGGTTTCCCCAATTGACGGAGCAAAGCAAATACATCGATTTTGCGTGACAGCCAATATTGTGCCGAGTTAGGTATGGTTTTAAAAAAAAATTAAGTAGTGTGCTCACCCTCACAAGCTTAATATGGAAGCGAAACTTCTTTAGCAAAGAAATTAAATCCAAAAATTAGAAAATGAAATATGACGAAAATTAAAATTTGAAGCTTCACTTCCATATTGTATTTGACTAATTAGCTCCATATTTTTGGAATTTACTCCCCTTCGCTAAAGAAATTTCACTTCAAAAATTAAAAACAAAAAATATTCCCAGTGCAGGACACGAACCTCACGCGCTCGGTTTGCAAAACCTACTCTCTAACCACTACGCTGCGGAGACATTTCAATTGTATTTGCCTAAATAGCCTAACCTGACCTAACGTTTCACGTTTACAAATTCACGATCTTCTAAATCTATTCGGCGAATTGATTTGCCCATCGAATATTTATTACGAAACACTATGCGAAAGTTATCAATTACACGTAATGGCATAATGTTAGCAGCCATGTACAAAATATGATCTGGTACAGCGCCTCGCCTATCAGATCGTCCAAATTTACCATTGGCTATCATATATGGAGGAACATTTATTGTAAATTGCTGATGCCCATACTACAACATATTGAAGGAAATAATAATTGTTCAGCGAACTCTTCAAAACTAAGCGATATCGAAGTTTTCCCTTCTTTTAGATACATAGTTACTTGCAAGTCATCTGTCCATAACAACGTTGATTGTTGTATGCCCAATAAGGCCGATGTCTTATGCACGCTTGCACTGATCGTTTCGAAAGTATCTTCATATTTGTCATCATATGATTGTACTTCTTTTGTTTATCTTTTGAAAAATCCAGGTTGTACAGTAATATTGTGTTGTTAACAAATATTCCAGCCACTGTTTTATAGTTGATTTCTTTACGCTGCCTTGTAGGTATATTGATTAATGAACACGATGCTGCTTAATATTGGTGTTGATTACGCAATCATCCTGTAAAATTCGAAGCAGTGCTGTAACCATTTTGTCAACATCGACTGGTACATTAATTACTTGTCCAACTAGCTTTTTGGCACCTTTAAACCACCACAAGCGACGAATACTTAGAAACGGTATTCGCGGTGAAACAGAAACTCTTCGATAATCCCCAACTTTGGCAAATGTACTGGTATTGCTGCAAACTTTAATCCATTACATACAGCTAACTGTGGCATCTTTTTATTTAAGCACGAGCGATAACAAGTTTATACTGAATAGATCGCCTCCCTACAATATCGTTTAAGAAATCTATTAATTTTGGTGGGTTAGCAACAATAACTGTGTCATTGCTCCACCAGAATCTGTCACACATATTGCATATCTGAAAATTTGCATATTTATAGAAGCGTTCATTCATGTACTCCACCAGCCAACTATTAGCCGATATTTGATCATTAGTTATTTTTGCACTCTTATGTTTTGCTCGATATGCACGCATTCGTTCAGCAGCATTTTTTGGTGTTTTTTTTTTTGTTTTTGTTGTTGTTTCAATATTATTTTTGAGTCGATATGCATGCATTCGTTCAGCAGGGCTAAGTACGTTTTTGTTTGTTGTTATTTCCATAGTTAATACTCAAATGTTGGAGTTCTTCACTGGAATCATCATCAATTTTAAATTTTTTCAATTAGCCACAACGTTCTATTTGTATGTACAAAGCAAAAACAATCATTTGCGACAGCGATAACTTTTTTGTTGGTAAAGGAAGAAAGGCAGTAAATATTAACATGAAGCATTAAGTCACATAAATTAAAAGGAAATCACCGAACGATATTGCTCTTTTACCATTTTTGTAAAACTGACCGACATGCTTGCTTCCAAAGGCCTGTGGAATTCCATAGCTAGTGATTTACTGGGGCCATTACCAAACGGGAAATATGTCCTTGTCTTTATAGGCTATTTTTGTAGGTACATGGAGCTAAAGTTTTTGCAGACTACATCTTCGAAAACAATTATCGGGGCCATGAAGGATTGTCGATTGGGGTTTCCAAAGTATCTACGAACAGACAACAGACATTCGTGACAAAATCCCGAATGTGCATGACCTAGTGGTTGAATTCACGGATTCGGTCGACAAAGACTGACTGTATTCAGAAGGATAATGGAAAAGTAAGTGCCGAAAAAAAGAGAGGGAGGCAGATATCCGGGTATCAAGAATGTAGTATGCCCTAGCAAGTTAACACCGAATCTCGATACCACTAGATATGAAGTTTTGCCTGCGCCATGTCGGATGTCCCGGATCCCAAATCTACTACAATGGACGGGGAGAAGCCACATGAACGACATTTGGTTGAGCCAACCGCCAAGAGTGGCGCATCATCTGAAAAAAGGTTGCAACTCAAGCTGATAAATAAAGGAGGGATGTGGGAACTGGTGCGGGGTGGAGTTGAGCACGACTCTTTCTCTTACGCTCAAAGAGACGAGAGATCAACGATTGCCGATGAAGCCGACGATAGTCAGTCGGCATGAGAGAGTCAGCGAGTGTAGACTGCATAGTTGTAGAATATAATAATTGAGTAATAAATATTTGTTGTTGTTTATAAATACTAGTTTTATTTAATAAGTAAGTGTAAGTCTTCATCACCGTTACTGTGTGTAGATAGATTATTATCTATTATGTTTATTTGATTATTAGTTAATCTACTTAAGAAGTCCGCAACTTTATTCTCCTTCCCTTTTATGTAATCAATCTTGACATTGCGTTCTCCCAATTTTAATAACCATCTTTGTAATCTTGTGTTGCTATCTTTGCCCTGAGTTTTAGCATATAACCACTTTAATGGTTGATGATCACTTAAAACAAGAAACTCTTTCCCGTAAATATAAGGTCTGAAGTAGTTTGTTGCCCAAACTATGGCCAATAATTCCTTCTCCGTGGTCTTAGCATAGTTCTGTTCATGTTCGTTTAGGGTGCGACTACTACAATATAACAAACTGGGTGACCCCCGTGTTGAAGAACTGCACCTAAAGCATACTCACTTGCATCTATTACTAAATCAAATCATTTATCGAAATTTAGGTATATCGAAACTGGATATTCCGTTAAAATTCGTTTTAATATTAATATGTTCCTGCAAAGAAGTGCTGAAAACAAGTATGTCATTGGTTTGGTATATTTTCGTCTAAATAGTGTTCATGAGTTAGTTTAGTGTGTCCAAGTCGTATACGAGTTAATTTGATTTCGTCTTGTCTTGTCAATTGTGAATTCTTAAATTGTGATAGTGGGATGGAATTTTGTGGGGTAAGAGAACGCTACCAGCTCGATTTGAGATTCCATAGTTCTCCTTGGCTCTGTAGAAGGTTTCTTTTTAATAAGTGGTCAAAGTCTTTTTTATTGTAATTTTGGGTACATATGAGGGATAGAGTTTGGCTTGCTTAGCTGCTGAATCTGCTGTTTTATTACCTTTTATGTTCGTGTGACCTGGGACCCACATTAGTTTTATTTTATTGTAGTTACTGGAAAGTAGGCTTCTGATGAGGTGAGGATAATGGTCATGGTTGTTTGTATTTGCTACTGCTTCAAGTGCGGAGAGAGAGTCTGAGCAAATTATGTGTTTCTTCCTGGATTCGCGAACCAAGGCGATCGCCTCATAAATGGCTATAATTTCGGCCGATAAGACCGATGAGTATATAGGAAGGAGCTCGTATCTAAGTACTGAAGTTTCTGATGTTATGGCGAATTTGATGGTGCTACTGCTGGCAGATCCATCTATATAGATAAACCTCCAGCCTGAATTAGTTTCTTGGATGTTGCGGAAAGCGGTTCGGTAAATAGTGGGATTGGTCTAATTTTTTGGATATTTATTTAATGAGAGATCAATTTGGTCGTTGTTAAAAAGCCAATAGGGTGTGTCTTTTACCGTTTTTAATGGTTCTAGTGGTATGTTTAGGTCTCTTCATTTTCCGGTTAAGTAAGTTAAGATTGAGTTGGTGTGTGCACGTTTTCTTAGATGTTGTTTTTTAAATACATTGCGATAGGGGTGTCGTTTCAGTTTAGAAGAATTTTGTAGAGCTTAGATTTCAGGAAAGTGTGTATTTGTTGTATGGGCGCAAGGTTGGCTTGAGTTGTACGAAAGGCTCCAAGTCATGTTCTAAGAGCGGTGTTTATTATTACTTTTACTTTGTTTAGAGTAGATACCGGCGCGTGGCCGTATAAGAAAAGAGCGTAGAGTAGTAGCGTTTTTTATCAAGAGAGTCCGTTATCAAATGGTCTACGTAGAGTAGACAATCTGCAACTGACTTGTGTTTTTTGAATCCGAATGTGTTCTTGGAGTCTAATTTTTTCCTCTCTAGAAACCACCATAAGCGTTTTGCGTTATCTTGTCCATTACTTTAGAGAAACATTGGTTGAGTGATATGGGGCGGTAACATTCTGGTTTAGTTCTGTCGGTGTTTGGTTTATTGACTGGGATAACGAGGCTAGTTTTGTATTGTTGTGGAATATAGGTATTGTAAATGTTGTCAAAGTGTTTGAGTATCCTATATTTAAGGGTTGGGATGGCGTGTTTTATCATTGGATACGATATCCTATCAAAGCCTGGAGTGTGGCCTTTCAGGGAGTTAAAAGAACTTAGTAATTCAATTGCGCAAATATTTAGTTCCATTTTTTTAGCTGCTTCGTATGGTGTGTAATCTAGTGGTAAATTTATACAGTTTGCTTTATGTGAAAGGAAGGTATGTGAGAAATTGCTGTCATTGGATGTTTCCGACCAGAATTTAGCGAAAGTGTTGGCAATTGTATTGTTGTCTGTGCCGATACTTTTTGAGTAAGGGTTCCAGATCGCATGAACAGACCTCATGGGTTTTTTTCTTTTTGCTTGTCTCAATTGACGTCGAAATATTGCGTTTGCTTTTCTAAAGTTAATATTGTTTTCTTGGGTAATACTTCCTTTTAATTTGTTCCACATTTTGATTTTGTCTTTTTTCAAGTCCTCTAGCTTTCTGTTCCACCATGGGACATTGCGTGGTTGTTGGTGCAGAGATGTTTTTGTGATAGCTCTGTGTGAGCTTTGTAGTATTATTTTATTTAAGTTTGCTGCCTCCTTATTCACCTCATTGCCATGGGTGATAGTATCGTTTATAACCGCAATTGATTTTTCAAAAAGCTACCAGTTTGCTATAGCTAACTTTAACTGGCTTCTTGGTGGTGTAATGGGTGGGTTATTTTGGTATAGAGTTAACTGGATAGGGAAGTGATCGCTACCACAAAGGTGGTCAGTCCGTCCGTTGTGTAGGGTTGGATTTCGGGTGAACAGAAAGAGATGTCTATGTGGGTGAAAGTGAGAAATAAAGAGGGTGGGTGATTTGTTGTTTAGAAGGATTAAATTATTCTGTGTAATGTATTTGTGTAGTATGTCGCCTTTTTTATTCTGTTTAGGTGACCCCCATTATCTTGTCCATTAGTAGTGCTACTCCGCCAAATCTGTTTTGTGGTGTGTTTTTAAGGATGGTGTAGTTAATGGGTACTGGAAAGGTGCTGTTGGATGGTTGTAGGTGGGTTTCTTGTAAGGATATGATGTGGGGTGAGTGTTTAACAACAATAAATAATACGCTTCTCTTAAGTTATGAATTTCCCTAGGTATTATTACAGATGCTAAATTAACACTTATGCTATTTAAAAATGTCTTAAGTATTATTTTCATCAAAGGGTGAAATTCTTTCATATTCGTACTTCTCGTCGAGCTTTGAAAGTATATTATGTAGGTAATTAAATACGCTAGTTACACTGCAAAAGCCTTCTGGTATAGCTGATGATACGTTTCCCTTACACCATAATTGTTAATTAAGGTTGTGTTTACTTCTTCCCAAGAAGCATTTAGTCCTAACGTTCGGACAGTGTGTAGAGCGCCTCCCTGAATTTTATTGATGAGGTAAGGTACAAAACTGGTGAGGTACATAACTTCTAGCGGAGTCAGGCACTCCACTTAACATGGTGTCAACGTCCTTCAAAAATGATGACAAAGCGAACGTGTTGTCCCCTCAAAACTCATGTACAGTATGAGCGTCCTTGACCACATCATTCAATGTGATATTAAGTATAGTTGCTGGAGAATCGCTATTTCTTTCCGTTTCTGGAATTTCTTTCCACCTCGATTCTACTTCTTCTTCAGTTCTACATCTGGTGGTTGTTGTGGCTTCTGCTGTCTTAGTCTATATTCCTCTATAGATAATGGTTTTGGATCGGGATTAGATGGTAAATCGCTTGTCTTCAACATGTTTTCACACTTTTTAAAGATGCGATCGATATCTTCTTTCGCCTCTAATTGTTGTTGTTGTTGTTGTTGCTCTTTGTGTTATGTTGTTCTTCCTTTTTTTTCTCTTTTTTTTTTTCGTTAAATCGCAAATTGTATAGGCGACTCTAAGGTTACCAATTTTTTTTACAGCTTTGGTGGAAGCCGTTTTGGTTTCTTTTGGAAGAAATCACCATCGACTGCGCCAGTTATGTGACAATAAATTTCTTTAAAAGTTTTTTTCACTTTATTTTTTTGTTTGAATTCCAACTTATAACTAACTTTACTAAACTAACTTCCTTACTTTGTAACCTATGACGACGGTATATCACCGTTACGAATTCGAATATACCGTAACTGTTATCACTAATTAGAGTATATTCCCACTATTCGTAATATATTTATTATAATTAATATTAGTACAGTTTTTTTTTATATCGTCACACAGGATTTGCCCTTATATAAACTAGTACAAGAATTTCAGTTTAACGGCGCTGAACTCTAATACCGTGTGACCGATCAGCATGAAAGTTGCCATGTATTTGTATTTCTTCATGAAGAATGTTTACATGCTATATATTTTGTTGCAAATCGCAAGTTTTTATATATTTTCATATATTTTTTTAATAAGAAAGGGCATTTATTTTGACTCATTATGCTTAAAAAAGCTGATTGCTATAGAACTCCGTTTCTGTTTCATTTATTGTATGTTTGTTGTCTCTCTATCGAAACGATACATTTCGAAAACAACAACATACTAGAAAACAACGAGACCAAACAAAAACAATCTTGCTTTCGTTAATAATACATACAATATATGTATAAAATAATAATATACAAAGTCGTGTGTATTTATTTATAACTCAAGAACAGCTGGACCGATTTTAATGTATATAGTGAGCTGCGGAAATTGTCTTATACAATATTTTAATGCTCTGATTTTAAAAAACTTAACAAACAAATAAACCGAGGGAGAAAAATATTCAACTTTTAACGGCAGACACGTTCAGTGCCAAACAGCTGTGGAGTTTGCTTCATACGCATCAATACAAATACAACGCGCCTCTAAAGCTGCACCGATTCCGATTTTCACTGAATCGATCTTTTTCAATTTCTTCCGGATTTCTTGTAAAAACGATTCGATTAATCGCCGACAATAAACATGTGTAAAGGCTCTTTCAGACGGTCAGTTCATCCTCAGTCAATTATCGACTCTAAATCCACACCGATAACTGAAACGATAAAAAAAAATGGACTGACTTATTTATCAGTTCATTTCGATCGATAAAAGTAATCATATGCAACAGGTGCAACAAGCTTCGTAGACTTCTCAAAATACATGCAGATATAGTGAACCACAATTTTACAGTGGAACTCATTGAAATATATCCATCAGTTGTTATATTACCACTTTTAAATAGATATATGTGAACAATATGTAAACAGTGTTCAGTATTGTACAAAAACTCTGAAACGATTGACAACACTAAGATTTGGACTGATCGTGTAAAAACAAGCATTTTGTCAGTCCATTTCGATTTCTGAAGCGATAATGTTATGGAATGGACTGAGACTGAACTGACCGTCTAAAAGGACTTTTAGTTGGGCCATCAGTTTTTTGTATCGTTTTGGTTATCGGTGCGGATTTTGTTTCGATAATGGACTGAGACTGAACTGACCGTCTAAAAGAGACTTAAAAGAGAATGAATAAGTTTTATTGGAAACAATTTTTTTTGAATAAAATAAGGAAAATATAGGAGAAAAGAAAGAGTTATGGTAATATTTGTAGATCGCCTGAATATTAATTAAGATGTGCGACAACTTTGATAAAATCAAAGTGACAGGTCTGACAACACATCAATACAAGCAGTAATGCTCGCGTCTTTATGAGTATAAAAGAAAAAAATTATAAGACAGTCGGAAGGTGTCGGAGTCGATAAACATTTTTTTATGAACTTGTGCAAAAACGTTCGTCCCATTTTTGGTTAACACAAAAAAGTGTGTCAAAACTAAAGGCAACTGAATGCAGGAAAAAACCGATCAGTCAGTAATGGATACAGCAAGTTATGACAATTTGCAAGAATATTGTCGCATTTGCCTCGAGCGATTGGTTAATAGTTCGCCGGGAAGTAGCAAGTATAACTTTCGTGTGAACAGTGAGCTAGCCGGACATATTCTATTATTGCTTTCAATGGATGTTGCCCAACAGTCCAAAGAATATCCTCATGAGATTTGTAAGAAATGCTATAAAAAAGTTAAAATTTTCAAGGTGTTTCGTCAACTTGCACGAAACACTGAAGTCAAGCTTCAGATCATTACTAATAAAAAGCCAGCAATAAAAGTAGAATTACCAGATGTGAGTGATGATGATGACCAATTGGTAAAGGATACATTTTAAATTAATTTATTTTCTACAAATATATAATTTATGTTGCAGTTGTTACCAGAATTGCGTGAAATAAAAGTCGAATCGGAACCTATTCATGATGATGATTCTTCTACTGATCATTGCCTAAATGAGGTGCGTCACACTTCTGTAAAAATGGAACCGTCTGCTGAAATGGATTTGAATCACAACAGTTCTTCATTGCTGCTACTAAAGAATGAAAATGTTTTTAACGAAATGTCCTCAGGTGATGCAGAAGATATAAATGAATCGGATGAAAATGAAACAACTAATAGCAGCTTTTTTGAGGAATCTATAGACTTAGAATTAAACAAATATGATGATAATGAGGAGAATTGTGATTCTAATCCAATTAAAGTTACCAACGGACATGATGACGGTATTTTTCCATTTCGGCGTAGCCTGACATGTGAAGATTGTGGCAAGGTGGCATATAAGCGTGTTTATCTGGAAGCACATAAGCGTCAGATACACGAAGGCTATGATAAGCCATTTTTATGTACCTATTGCACTGATAGCTTTAAACGATACAGTCACTTACTTGATCACACTCGCAAAAAACATCCCGAATCACCTGAGGCCCATGAGGGCATAACTGAATATTTTTGTGATTTGTGTCAACGAAAATACAGTTCAAGACGTACACTAGAACAGCATCAAAAGCGTCATGCCCAGATAAAGCAATATGTCTGTGTCCACTGTGGCGTTGGAAAGGTAACTCGTACAGAATTGACGGTACATTTGCGTTCACATGATTCAAGTCAAAAGTTCAAGTGTCCCGACTGTCCACAATTATTCAAGCATAAAAACGCAATATCACGACACATACGCGTTGTTCATCATGGTGAGCGTCGCTTTTGTTGTAGCATTTGCAACAAAGGTTTCGGAACACTTAACTCACAAAAACGTCATGAAAAGTTGCACGGTGAAGAACGTCCCTATCATTGTGATATTTGTAAAAAGGGATTCATAAATCAAGAGAGTGTTACCACTCATATGCGTGCCCATGACAAAAGTACCTGGCGTTTTAAATGCAGTTATTGCGCTAAACCGTGCATATCAAAGAAGAATCTTATTGATCACGAAGAGAGGCACAAGGGCGCAAAGCCGCACATATGTGATTTATGCTTCAAGGGTTTCATTAACGAAAGTGATTTAGCATCGCATAAGGAGCTAGGTCATCCAATGATGCAAACCCAAAACTAATTTTAATGTAAAACATTTGTATTAATTATATTCTTCACGGAAGTGAATAGTATTTTAAGTTTGTCATGAAGTTTGTAACAGGCAGAAGGAAACAAAAAAAAAACATATAAAGTATATATATTTTCTTGATCAGCTCGATTAGACGAATTAATTAAGCCATGTCCGTTTGTATGTATGCAACCTAGTCCCTCAGTTTTTGAGCTAGAGAGCTGAAATTTTGCACGAACCTTTTACCATACGCAGTACATTTGTCGGAACCACCCGAGTCGGACCACTAGGAGGGGTACCTCCCATACAAACCACCCATTTGAATTCATGTTCTTATTAGAAAAACTTTTTGATTTTTGTCCTATCGAACTGAAACTGGGACACTATCAGTTTCCAAGAGAGTTGCAACAAATTTGTCGGAACCAGCCGAATCGGACTACTAGGGGGATGCCTCCTATACAAACCACCCATTTGAATACTACAATGAAACATGCACTGCGTCCCGTGAAGAGTATTTCATCTTCGGCATAATCGAAGATAACGCTTTTTCTTGTTTTTTAATAATAAAATAATTTCTTAATAAATAAAAATAGATATTTATATTGTGTATGTGTATAACTATAAATAAGTATACCTTACACATTTACTGTGTAAATTAATCAAATATAGAATTTAATTATTAAGTATTTTATTTTCACCAATTTATTTTGTTTTCACATATTTATTAATGGTACTTGATTTCGCAAGGTTCAGTTACGAACTAACTTATTAAATCTATCTTAACTAAAAAGGTAAAGTTGTTGTCGCCTCATGTGTGGTGTTATGTTGCACGTGATCGCAATTCGAGTAAACATGGTGTCAGCATAATCCGTGGGACCGGTTGATGGTAAGCGTAATTCATGGGAACGGATGATGGTTATTCGAGCCGAAGATTACGTTAGCTGGTGCATTTGGTCATTTTGCCAAACATGGTGTCAGCATAATCCGTGGGACCGTATGATGGTTATTCGAGTTGATGATTACGTTAGCTGGTGCATTTGGTCATATTGCCAGACATGGTGTCAGCATAATTCGTGGGACATGTTAACCTTCTGTTAACTATTCCCCTTCTAAGTGAGGGGCGTCCTCGGTCTTGGTGGTTAAGGTGTCTATGATCGAGTCGAGCGCTTGCTTCGAGGCCAGCTTGTTCCGGTATTTTATTAGGGACCAGATTGCCGTTAGTATGAAAGATGCCGCAATTACGGCAACAACGGCTATTGCTTTCAGATCGACTTCTTTTTGTATCTCCTTAATGTAGTTGATGTTCTGCAGGCTCAATTTATGTAAATATGGGAGGCTTAGTAGATCAAGGTGGCTACTCAAGTTCACCAGGTGGAAAGTTCGTATTCCCGGCTTTAATTTCACGAAGGAGTTCCTGTTTACATACTTAGTTCCGTTGATCTCAATTTTTGTGTCGGTCATCAAGTAGGTACCTTTGACAGATCTCGTTATACCATTTTCATCTCTTATGCTGGCTGTGGTATCGCTGATAATAGCGACTCCGTCGTCGATCATAGTCAAGGTAGGTTGGCTGTTATATGTAGAGCTGCAATTTTGCAGTTCCTCCGGCGACAAGTTGTTGCGCGCATGTGGTAGCATCCAACTTTTTACAGAATGTTATTATTGCTAGTTTTACGACATATGTCATGCTCCCGCATTCCGCAACGGTATTGGATTCTGCGAAATGTCAATAAGTCATTTGAAGTCATCGTAATTATAAAGGTAAAACCCGACATCCAAAAAATGAATCCAATATCCTAAAACAGTGTGAGCTATTTTATATTATCCTTATGAATCACCCTCCCGTTAATGAGAACGGTGGTTCCTAAATCTGCCTGCACGACACCTTCTGTGCAAATTAGTGTGAGTTTATTACCCAACCTTCGGTTTGACTTTATCATAACCTTGTCGCATACTTCGTATTTTTTTACCTGCTTACCCTTATTATGGTTCTATAGGTCTTTTGTTTGGTTTTGTTTTAATTTCTTCGAAATTTCTTCATTTAATTTTTGATTGTCGGATCTAAAGATCTCAATAGGTTTCTTCCCGGTGACTGATTGGATTGATCTATCTAGAATTATTTCGTTCGTATCGTCCAAGTTCTTTTCAAGTTTAATGCATCTTGCTATTTCACTTAATGTACTGTGAAACCTCTCCACCTGCCCGTTTGACGTACTATGTAGCGGTAGTGCAATCACGATAATGTTGTTTGAGCACTGTATGAATTCAGCGATTTTTTACTGTCGCAGTACCCCATTTTGGTATTCCGAAAAAAATTCAATATCTGCAGTAATGTTGTTTTAACGTCGAGAATTGGTCTTGATGCTATAGCTTGCACTACGACATCTGCATTAACAACATCCAATCCACAATGACCTGAAGTAGAGAATTCCGACTATTAAAATGAATAAGGTGTCTAGTTCTTTTTCCAAAGATAAAGTTCCTCGAACAAGATATAACGGCCTCTTCTATTATTATTTGATTTCTGAAGCAATTCACTGGTTTGTCAACTGATTCAATGGTGTAGGTTAAGGATTCCTCACTGTGGTAGCGTTGACCTATTGGTGAGATAGTGCGTCAGCCACGAAGTTCTCTTTACCTGGTTTGTAGAAGAGTTTGGCATTATGTTCATCGATAAACGCTTTCCAACGTTTTATCTTTGCGTTCGGATTTCTGTCCGAGACAGCGAATGTTAATGGTTGTTGGTCAATAAAAATGTTGAGGTTTTTAACGCAGTAAAGATAATTACGGAAACTCTTAAGTGCCCATACTATAGCGAGCAACTCCCTCTAGTTGGTTGTATAGTGCAGTTTCCTATCCCGTATTGTCCTAGTTATCATGGTTATGGGCTTTCCATCTTGAGACAAGACCGCTTCAGTTGAGGATGCGTCTGTCGTTAGATCGAACGGCTTCCAGAAGAGACTCTCATGTTGGCGTTGTGTAATACTTGAAGACTCTGTCCAATGTCCTTAATATGCTGTTCTTTAACCTTTGAGAAGATAATTACATCGTCTACGTAGACGTGGCAAGTCTTACCGATCTGCTCCCTAAGAACATCGTCGATGGCTCTCTGAAAAATACTTGGTGCATTTTTCAGGCCGAAAGCAAGTCTGCAAAATTCATATTTGACGTTATTTACAGAGAATGCAGTTATTTCTCGTTCTGCCAGTTCGATTTGCTGGAACCCTGACTTTAAGTCGAGAGTTGAAAAATATTGAGTGTCTCCCATGTTTCACAATATTTTCGTCACATTTGGTATTGGATATTTGTCATCAGTTACCTTTGAATTGAGCTTCCGAAAGTCTATTACTAGACGTTTCTTTCTATTACCCAATTCGTCTACGCCTTTTTTGTCAAGAACCCAAACAGGGTTGTTATATGGTGAGCTCGATGGTTTTATGATGCCATCTGCAAGAAGTTGTCTAACTTCAGAGTTCAGGAAGTCGGTAACACCCATCGGGTAGGGGTACCACTTCGAATTAACAGGTTGCTCATCGTTAGTCCTGATTGTTGCAACTGTATTGGTATTATATGGAAGTGATTCGTTTGGGTCGACGAACGCTTTTTCGTTTTCTTTTATCATTGTAAAGAACTCATCCGGTTACGGGGACCTCCTCACTTTGAATTTTTAGAAAATTAACGTTTTTGCATTCCATGAATAAGAGCTGTTCTTACCCAAAATCATGTTTTGTTACCTTATTTTTCAAGTCTATTTTGGCGTTTATTTTGTTCAAAAGATCAAGGCCGATAATGGCATCGAATGTGGGTAAATTTGATAAAAGGGAAAAATCATCTTTTATCCGAAAATATGTATTTTTGTTTTACTTCATTATTACCATGAATTGATTTTACAATAAACGGGTTGGATACCCTAGTTACCCCCCTCAATTCCGGGAATGGCTTAATATAATTTTTCAGGACAGGAGAGGATCATTCTTGTATTAAATAGAAGGATCGTAATTCATGGCAGAATATAACTTATTTGACCACAAATTAGAAGCCCTCATCGACCTGCGTTCGTACAATTCTTGGGCTCTCTGAGATCTGCGTCTATCTCTAGCATAAAGAAGACGAATTTCACGTTCGACAGAGGAGTCTCTATTTCTACGCAAAGAACTCTTTGATCTTGCATAGGACAGTCTTGATCCCTTTCTTCGTTAGTTTCATTATTCCGAAGTAAACGACATTTGGCGTGCTACGACCTATATTTAACCGACTTGGCATAATTGATGTGTTGTTAAAAAAAGACACTAAACAAATGTTTCCTTTACCATATAGTATGGTTTAAATGATAGCAATAATCAGACTTAAATAAAAAAATTTAAAATCACATTTGAAGAAACTTTCCTGTGTAAATAATGAGAAGCTGGAATATTGTAGTGACAGTAAATGCTTTTCCATGAATTATAACACTATGCCAACTACATTAATTTTAAAGATAGGTATATGTATAGTGAAAATAACAGTATTTCTCCAATATTTAATGGATGTTATTATAAATATAAACCTTTCTCTTCAATCACTCTATCTATTAAAAAAAAACCGCATCAAAATACGTTGCGTAGTTTTAAAGATTTAAGCATACATAGGGAAAAAGCGACTTTGTTTTATAATATGTGATGATGATGATGATGATTACGTCAAAGAAATGTTTGAAAATTTCGTCCCTTTTTAACCAAATATGTACTTTAATAATAATAAATTAATAAATAAGTTTGTTAATTCTGTACCTCTAAATCTACTTTCGTTTTAAATACGACAAGTATGTACAGTTTTTCTTAAGAAAATAGCGGAGGCAAATACACATCATCTACTGGATATGCACACATCAAAACAATTTACAGCTAAATCGCGATAACTCGTAATTGCAAGGGAACATCATTTTTTACGAATTATTGAGGTTTTCGAATTATCGAGATTTCGATTTATCGAGGTTAAAAAAAGAAAAATACGAATTAACGGGGCTTTTGCATTTCAATTGATTTTCACCTATTTTTTAACTTTATTAGAACATAATAATTCCATTTATATCTGTATTTACATCTTACATACTATTAATTTAATAGAAAAATAAAAACAGAAACATAAAATAATTACAAAGAGAAAACTAAGGTTTAAAGAAGTTAGTAATGTTTGATTGCTTGAGGTTCTCTTCACCTATCTCTTCATTTGAGTTTTCCAAACTCAAAATCAAAAAGAGCTACATTTCCAGAGTTCTCAGATAAACGATTCCATAGATGATCTATATTCAATTGCTCGTCTTGAATTAAATTTTCGTTGGTATCTTTATTAAAACCGCAAGCACGGAAGCAGTTCTGAATACAAGCTGCGTTTACACTATTCCACGCTTTATAAGCAATTTGCATTGCCGTAAATAGCGTACATTTAAACTCTTTTTTGTCATCAATCCTATTAAGCAAATTAATAACCATTTCTTTGCGGTATAATGATTTAAAATTTTTTATAATACCCTGGTCAAGAGGTTGCAGTTTGGAAGTGGTGTTTGCTGGTAAAAACTTTATTTCTATGGGCGCATTATGCGCCGTACAATTGTTCATGAATAGCAATATCTTTCGATTTGTAGTTTTCATGGTGTCATTCATCATCTGAAGCCATTCGTTAAATAGATCCATTGTCATCCAAGCCTTTTTATTACGTCGGTAAAGCATTGGAAAGCTGCGAATGTTTTTGAAGCACCTTGGTTTCAATTAATAGTGGTTCAAGTTTTTCGGTGCCATCCATGTTTATAACAAATAATAAAGTAACTCGTTCTTTACTACGCTTACCACCATGACATTTTTCATTTCTGAAGCAATAGGTTCGAACTGGCAAGCATTTATAAAACAAGCCAGTTTCATCAGCATTAAAAATGTCTTTAGCATTGTAATTTTTAGTCAAATCACTCGGTCATGGGAACATTGCTTTGCCGGCATTGTGTTAGCCACAAAATTAGACACTTTTCTATATCTGGATATTTAGATTAATTCTGACGCTTTACTTTACTAAACGAAGATGCTCCCATAATAAATTCTTCCTTTTTTTTGTTTGTAGAATTGATGTGAGTGTTGATGGTGCAATTTTGTATTGTTTCGCAACCTCCTTTTTTTTGCTCCATTGTCAATTGCTGCAAGAATTTTTTGTTTTTGAGAACTTGTTATCTTGACGTTACAGCTTAATGTTTTGAATGAAAGAAGCACTAAGAAAAAACAAACAAAACGAACAAAGTGTAGCCTGTAAAGCGACATGAAGGCGACAAAACGGTAAACAGATTTCGATTTGTTTTTGTTTTTTTACGTTTTCATTACGAATTATAAGAGGGTTTAGAAATTAATTGCGAATTATAAGAGGTTTTATGTTCATTGAATTCCAAATAAAAATACGAATTAACGAGGGGACCAAAATATATGAAAGTTTTACGAATTATCGAAGTTTTTTCAAGGCACCGGCAGTATGTTATGAATTATTGAGGTACGAATTATCGCGATTCGATTGGAATAGACCTGACTTGAGCATCTTTTTTGCGATCATATTTTGATTAAGTTCGAAATCAACGTTTTCATGCTCTGTTCAGATTGAGAGTCTCGTTCGAAACATGAGTTTGATCATTCATCATACAATCAGCTTTAGTTCCTGAACAAAGCAAACATGTCGATCGTGTTCGATCGCGAACATGTAATGCTGGCTCTTGCCTCTTGTTATGTTACATAACTCATCTGTCATTGCAAGGCATAAGCCTTCTTTGCGGCTTTATAATTTCACTTTTAATGACCAAGCCGCAAAAGCCAATAATTTAGTTTTGAATCTGTGGGAAGGTACGTATACATCGCATTTTTCTTACCATTTGCAATATGCTGTTTTACTATATTCAATTTTCAGGTTCAGAAGGTCTCCAAGAATACCGTGATGTTGCTCTATACCTCTTAAAGGCAAGTCATGTGACCACAGATAATAATTGAAGATATTAAAGATCACACATTTTGTCGATTGTCTTCGATTTCCTTCTGGTAAGCCGTATTCATCATTGCATCCACGAGAATTTCGGTGGTGGTTGTGCTTATTTTTGTGCTCCTTACTTAAAATAAATTTATTGATTTAATTTTGAACATAAAAAATTTAAATTTGAAAGATTAATTTTAAAATTTATTTTTTATTTATTTAAAGTTTTTAACAATAATTTAATTATCATTTCTCTTTTTTCACGAATGTTGACTCTACTCCAGAATGAAGATGGACTTCATGAATATGTCGAATAAGAAGCAGTGATATAGGTGACGTCTTTGGCAGAATAATTGGGTGTTAACGTTGACAAAAGAATGCTAAATGCGACCACCCACACGCAATAGTCCTGAGTCATCAATAAACGGTAGTAGTCTTATTAGTTTAGACTTAGTGTTCAACGATTTATAATCTGATGCGAATTCTGTTTTTTGAACAATGCGTAGAATTGAGGATCTGACCATTTTCAGTTCACATGATGTTAAAAATGACGATTGTTACGCATAGTTATGGCATTTGCGACAGATTTTTTTTTTTTTTTGTTTTTTTGTTTAGTATTTACTATATAATACATAGGACTAACAATAAGGTTACAAATCTTATACAAACTAATACACATGTGTCCCTCCTACAATGAAGAGGAAGGAGTTCACTTAGCACTACGAGCCTCTAATTAATCAAAAGGGCAGCACGATCGTTACGGATCAGTCGAGATAAGTTCCTTGTATGGACAAGAACTCTGGCTAGAGGATTAATATGTCGAACTAGTTTATCCATATAAATAGCTTTACGCTTGGAACATTCATCTTTGATAGGTGGTACTTCCAGGTCCTTGTGATTGTCTTCATTCCTGATATACCATGGAGCTCCCGTGATTGTTCTAAGTATCTTGGATTGTGCTCTTTGTATAACTTCAATGTTACTCGCGCTCGCGGTACCCCACAATTCAGAACCATAAGTCCAAATTGGTTTAATAACAGAGTTATACAGCATCACCTTGTACTGAAGTCTAAGTCCAGATTTAGAATTAATTAGCCAGTGAAGAATTTGAGCCCTTTGTTTCATATGTATCTGTTTAGATTTTATATGCTTCCGCCAGGTAAGCCGTCTGTCCAGATGAACGCCAAGATAAGTTACCACTTGGGTTTGAGGAATTGTAACACCATTTAACGTTACTGGAGAACAAGCCCGTCGGTTCAATGTAAATGTAATATGCTTACATTTCCTTCATTGACTTTAATTCTCCAGTTGGATAACCACTCCTGAAGGCTTTTAAGATGAGCATCCAAGCCTGTAGAAGCTTTAACTGGGCAACGGGAGCGACTGATTACGGCAGTGTCATCAGCAAAAGTCGAAGTAACAATTTGACTACTTGTTGGAATGTCGGCAGTGAATAACATGTATAGAGTTGGTCGCAAGACACTACCTTGGGGAACTTCTGCTTTTATCTTAAATTCATTTGAAACGAAATTTTTCTGCCTTACTACAAACACTCGATTTGATATGTAGGATTGCAGGACTCTATGCATATTTTGGGGTAGTAAACAATTTATTTTGTAAATCAAACCCTCATGCCATACTCGATCAAACGCTTGTGCTACATCAAGGAATACTGCTGAGCAATATTCTCGCAGTTCAAAGGCAGTTCTTATTTCCGAAGTAACTCTGTTGACTTGCTCAATCGTTCCATGTTTTGCTCGAAAACCAAATTGATGATCTGGGATTGAACTATTTGCTTGTAACTGGTGATTGAGTTTGGCTTTAAGAGACCTTCTCAAATAGCTTAGAAAGACATGGAAGCAGACTTATAGGCCTATATGAAGAAGGACATGTCTTATCCTTCCCGAGCTTTGGAACCATTATAATAACCGATTTCTTCCATTGCTTTGGAAAGTACCCAATTCGAAAGATAGCATTGAAAAGACACGAGAGAAAAACTATTGCTGCGTTTGGAAGTTCAGTTATCATTTTTGGCACAATTCTATCATAACCAGCAGATTTTTTGGGTTTCAGTTGAGTCCTTATAATAGATACAATCTCACTAGCGCTTGTTTTTAATGGAGACATATTTACTGAATTTGTGATTGTCTGTTGAGGAAGCACAAATTTGTTAGTAGGTAGATTAGGTTGAAACACGTGCTCAAGATGGTTGGCAAATACATTAGCCTTCTCTTCATCAGACCGAGCCCACATTCCGTTTCTGTCTCTAATAGGTGAGTCCAGCTCCATAGGAGTTTTTAGCGATTTTTGCGCTTTCCAAAGTGAAGATCTAGTGTTTGTGGGTGATAGGTTAGAGATATAGCGCCTTTGTGCCTCGAGCTGGTCGCTTAAAAGAGCTTTGGCTAGTTTTTTTGTTGCATCTTTTAGCCTTTGTTTTGCAGAAGGAGATCTGTGCTGTTGCCATTCTCTTCTCAATCGTCGTTTAGAAGCAACCAGTTCTTCAATTTCCCTATTTGAGAACGATTTTCTATTGAACTTGTGAGCAACAATCCCAGGCGTTGATACCTCAGCTGCAGCTACCAATACGGAACTTAATTCATTAACAGATTTGCCAATATCGCTTTCAGAGTTGATTTGCGACAGATGTTAATAAAACGCAGACAGAAGGCTACTGTTCTTATCAGTCGAGTCCAAGATGATAGTCTTTCAATCAGTTCCACAAACCCGTTTGTTTCCGGCGTTGCGATGTGTACATATTCCCCTTTCGTTTCACTCAAAATAGAAGCGTCTGAAGGATCTACTCCGTCTAATTTCGATTTAGGCCTAAAGTATTGTGATTGTGATAGCCAGCAAGGTCCTGACCACCAATGATCATGTGTTACAAGATTTAATGCAGAATGTCCGCGCGAAGCACAATCTGCCGGGTTATCTTGCGAGCGCACATGATGCCAAACATTTCTGGCGCAAGTGTCGTGAATCTCAGCAGTTCTGTTGCAAATAAAAGTTGTCCATTTCCTCGGTGGAGAAGCTAGCCAATGAAGCACGATCTCTCAATCTATCCAACAATGAATCCCGGAGATTGGTATGGTAAAGGCTGATTTGATGAAATTCAGTAATCTTGTTGCCAATACTGCAGCGTTTAATTCCAGCCGTGGGATCGATATGAGTTTCAAAGGGGCCACTCGTGTACGTGAAGCAAGTAACCTGACAATATATCCATCGTCCGTTGAAATTCGGCTATATACAACCGCAGCCCAGGCAATTGCTGATGCGTCAACGGAAACACGTAGATCTATTGGTTGCGTAGAACAAGCAATGTATCGTGGGACACGAATCTTTGCCAACTGAGGTAGGTCTTGCATGTAGATATGCCACCGAGTACATAAAGCTTCAGGAAGTTTGTCGTCCCAATTTAGAGTATGACACCAGGTTTCCTGAAATATTGCCTTAAGCTGGATTATAGTTGGAGAAACAATTCCCAATGGATCAAAAATTTTTGACAATTCTGAAAGTATGATTCGTTTAGTTGGTGCTTTGTTAAAGGATAAATCATTGAATTTTAAAAATAATTCGTGGGCGGCTGGGTTCCAATTTAACCCAAGTATTTTTTGCAATTCAGCGTCAGATATATTATTAATATCTACTGGGTTATGTTCGCGAATATCCACCGGCAAGGAGTCTAGCAACGGCCAGCAATTTGAACACCCTTTCCTCAAATTGAAGTTTGCTTTCGACAGTAAATCTATTATTTCATCTTTAAGTTCAATGAGTTCTTCTATTGAATTGGAACCAGTTGCGATGTCATCAACGTATGTGTCATTAGCCAAAACTTTTGCTGCTGCTTTGTGAGTGTCTTTATAATCATGTGCAAGTTGTTGCATAACACGAACTGTTAGGAATGGTGACGGGGATAAACCATAAGTCACTGTCATCAAGCGATAATGCTGCAGCCGTAAGTGTTCGTCTGGTCGCCAAACAATGCGCTGGAAGTTAGTATGAATTGGAGTAATTTTGATTCCTCTGAACATTTTCTCGATGTCGGTCGTAAAAACGAAGCGATGTAGTCGAAAACGTATTGTCACCCCAAACAAGTCTCTTTGAATATACCACGCGGCATTTGGTTGAGGTGGTGTCATTCTTAAATACTGCGTGATGTGTCAAATAGAAGCATTCTGAATCATCAATGTCCACTTCGTTGTGAGTTATTAGTTGCATGTGTCCAAGCTTTAAGTATTCTTCCATAAATTTTGCATATTTTAAATATTAAATCTTCGTTCTAGACAGTAAAATCTTTGAGTTGCTTGCTTTAAAGTAGCACTGCCTTGTCTTTGGATATTGCAAAACATACGTACCTGCTTTATCTCTGGTGTGAGTATTAAGAAAGTGACTTTCAGCAGGTTCTGACGCATCGATTGTTTTGGGTTGAACAGATTCCATCTCCATAAAAATGCGCATCAGAGTATTCGTGTCTTGCTCGGTGGTGTATGTATCCAAATACTGAAATGCGAGTATGTTGACGAGAGAAGCCAGCACGTTGAACAAATAATTCAGTTATGAATGATTTTGTAGTACCGGAATCGAGCAGCATACGGCATTTCAACAGCTTGCCATGAGCGTCCACTATGTTGGCAACGATTGTTGGTAATAACGTACTTGAAGTAGCGTATGACGAAAAAGTTTTGAGTGCAACTGTAAGTGACTCTCCCTCAAAAGATGACGATTGTATGTTGCAATCCAAATTGAGATTAGCAGTTAAAGTGCGGTCAACGGATCCGGCTTGTTCCATATGAAGAAGGGTATGGTGTTTGAAATAACACTTTCGACAAAGGTATGTTGAATTGCATTGATTTGCTCTATGGGTATCACTTAAGCAGTTATAGCATAAATTGTGTTCTTGTGATACCTTTCTGCGGGCTTCAACATCCAATACCTTGAAAGCCCTACATGCGTACATGGCATGTGCCGCGTTGCAGACTTTGCAAGGTTTCTTCTGCTCCGTATTCGCATGACTGACCGCGACAGCTCGTCGACTTTGTGTACCACATGACGGCTGTAGAATATCTAAAGCATCGGATCGCCTTGGCGAGAATGCCAAGAAACTATTAATGATGTCAGATTCACCTTCCGACTTCTCCGCCCAAGCCTGTCTGGTTTCATCATCCAACTTTTTTTTACTACAATACAATAATATGTGACTATCCGCTTCACAGCCTCTTAAAGCAATAGTCAACGCTGCATGTGCCATGAAGTATTTCTCCTCATTTCTCCTCTGCCATATCGACGGACGCATCGACAAAGTCTTCAGCATCACTATATTCGAAGAGACCTTTACTGTATTCTACAAGCTTGTAGCTTACTTCGTGCTTGGCCAAGCGATTTCGCAGTAAAAGCTCTGAAGTTGTTCTCCCATCGAGACCTTTTGACGCGTCATAAGTGCGAGTTATATTGGCTTTTAAATAGCCACGTTTCTTAGATAACACCGTGTGTGGAAGAACTGTTAATTTTTAATTGATAATTCACTTTGTTTAGCACACCAATTGTAATATTCCTTGAGTATCCGGCTCGAAGGATCTAAATGTTACAGAATGATTTAACAAAATAATAAGAACAAAAAATCCAAAGCCGACTGTGGAGTGTATTTACGTATTTATTTTGTCACGCAGCAATTAAAGAACCTCACGTGATCTTGAACATAAAGGAACTAACAAAAAATCACGTGATCTTAAGCAAAGCAAACTTAAAACGAACGGAATAAAAGTAGCAATCAAGAATCAAAACATGAAAGCTCAATTAAAGCTTAATGTTATCGACAACTTTATGTGAGCGAGACCTGACATATTACAACTTAGACTACGAATATAAAAACAAAGGAAACATCGAAAACATAAACAAAACAGCGTTCCTAAACAATATGAGTTCCGAAAATTATATTTAAACAAAATTCACTTAGGCCACCTTGGTTTTCTCGTGACTTAATTAATTATAGATTATTTAAAAAATTTAAAAGGTCCGGTTTGTCCGTTGAGTATTCCAAATACGCTATATCCCGTTATAACTTTCAACACTTTAATAAGTTCTACTAACAGAAGTACATGACACATGTCAAGGAGGATAATATAAGAGATCCTAAAAAGTAATATAACTTTATTAATAGTAAGCGCAGGTTGGATATATTCCCATCTTGTATGAAATTAAATGGTGTTGAATGTTGTAGTGATGGAGATATTCCTAATCTTTTTTCAAACTTTTTTCAAAGCACTTACACTAATTAGATTAACGTTTATGATAGTCCATACACAAATCATATTCCTCAAAATAATCAATTTAATATGCCAGTTATTGATTGTAACAAAGTATTACAATAATTAAAATCTTCAAAACTAACGTTTCTACCAGGTCGAGATGATATACCTAGTTATATTCTAAAGCGGTGTGCAGATGCTTTGTATGGTCCAGTCTGTAAATTGTTGTTGTAAATTGTCAAATTACCGAGGAATTGCTAAACTCTGCGCTATTCCGAAGTTGTTTGAACACATTATTACCGATCAGTTGCAGCATTTCGTTCTTCCTTTATTAAGTATTGTACTCCTCAGCATGGTTTCACCAAGAAGCGTTTGACTACAACCAACTTATTAGAATTTACTTCGTTGGTCTATAGTAGCTTTCCTCAAAAACATCAAATGGATGTCATATACACAGATTTTAGTGAAGGGATTGACAATGTTTGTCACTCCTTTGTACTCCTCAAGAAACTTAGTACTTTTGGTTTTCCCCCAAATTTAGTTAGCCGGATTACATTCTATCTAACTTCCAGAACCCAAAGAGTTATTTTTAAAACAGCTATATCGAAAACTATTCGTGTAAATTCTGGTGTCCCTCAGGGTAGCCACCTTGGTCCATTATTATTCAATATTTTTATAAATGATTTCCCATCTGCCATAAAACATTTAAACGTATTAATGTACGCTTATGACGTTAAGTTATGCTTATCTATTTCATCTCCGGTCAAACAAATGTTTCTTCAAGAAGATCTTGATTTCTTATCTCAGTGGAGTGCTAAGAACTATCTTACGCTTAATTGGGACAGATGTAAAATTATGTCCTTTTATCGTAAACTATTAATTGTAAAAAGCTACCACATTAATGATCATACTCTATATCGTGTCACACATTTTAGTGATCTAGGAGTCTTTATGGATCCAAAGCTTCATTTTGGCTCGCATATCTCCAGTATTATATTTAAGTAAAGGTAGAGAGGTATTGGGATATAATGTATCCTAACGTTGGTCTAAAGAGTTTAATGATCCTTACACTACTAAATTACTATTCACATCTTTGGTTAGACCAATTCTTGAATATGCATCGTGTGTATGGGACCCACAGTTTAAAAATAATAGTGATAGTATTGAGTCCGTTCAAAAGAAATTTTTGCTTTTTGTATTGCGTAGTTTACGCTGGGATCCCAAATTAATTCGCCTTCCTTCATTACCTAGTCGTAGATTTAACCTTGGTGTCGCATTCTTGCACAATCTAATTGTATGCAGTATTTTTTCCCCATCTTTTCTATGTAGTATAAATTTCAATGTTATATACTATACTTGTTAGTACGTATAAGACTACTTATTTGCAGCATGATCCATTTCGAGTTTTATGTCAATCATACAACCTATACTATAACCTTGTATTTAACTCTACTTCTTCTGATCAACTAAAATCTAATTTGATAACTCACCTGAACAGATAGCATTATTTTAACTGATCAACTTAATTTTTTTTTTCCTTTTCCTTTTTCTTTTTTTAAATTGTTTTTGTATCTACGTAATTTTTAAGTTTAAAATGTAGCTTTTTAGTTTTATAGTGCATGCTTAGTTTAAATGACTGATGACTTTTCCACAAGATAGTTCTCTTAGTTTGTATTGCATGTCCACTAACTCCAGTAGTTCAGTACCGAAGTGACTTGTGGTCGATATCCAGTCATATTCGGTTTTTAATGGACCCCAGCTCACGCGAGCTCTGGGGGGAAAGTGGCATGGGATAGAAAGTAGAGTAGAGTAGAAATTTACTATTCATTCTCTCTACATAAATCTTTAAAGCATTGGTAAATAAATTTGATGGTTATTATTCTTCGATCCCTTTTTTCAAAATAATTGTAGTTAATAGGCAGTGTTTAAAAATGCTCTGTAAGAGTAAGAGTACAAAACACAAATTACGATGCTCGTGCTCTGCTACTGCTTTCTTCAATGAAGAGCACAAAGCAAGAGCAATCGTACTCGTAGCAATGGTAACCAAACTTTTGACTACTGCTCTGCTCTCTTAACGAGCACTAATGGTTCGGAGCAATGATACAGTAGTGCTACAGAGCAACGGAGCAATGCTATGGAGCACAATGAGTCAGTCTAAATAGTTGTAAACAAATTCTGCGTCAGAATTTGCTCTGCAGCACTACTGTTGCATTGCTCGAAGACTGACTGCTTTTAATGGAACGGACGAGTACAAATTGCCTGATTTCACGAGAGATGTGGACATCGGAATAGAGTTGACTCCATTTGAACATCGTGGGATATTACAAAGGGTACTGCTAAATCGACTTAAGGGGAAGACGACTTAAGGGGAAGACTGGTGTAAGCGATCTGGCAACCCCATTGCTGATAGCACTACCCAAGATCAGCTCCGGAAGGGCTATACAATGGAGTTACTTGAACAATGAAGTACCAAAGTTTAACGTGATCACCTATCTGTGAAGACTTAAGAACACGGTGCCAAGCACATGGCTTGATAAACGGCAATCAACGTCCCCTTGGATATATATCCGCGGGTCCTAAATTTAAGTCATATTCATTTTGGTAAATATGACTCTCTCCTTGGTGGGGAGCGAGGCCCATCTTAAACCTCTGCTGCTCTCTGGGTCACAGCGCCCGGTTGTATAACGCAACTCCACGTCGAGTTATTACTCTACCCGCATTTGGGTATCAAACCACAGCCACCACGATACTCCCACAAGCGGGCCGTACCGCTGGCCAGGACGGAAGCAAGTACCGTGGGCTCCTGCCCCCCGTGCTACCAGAAAATAGCCGCTAGTCAGACTTCGTACCCGAGGTACTACCAAATTCGAACTCTAAAAAGTTTATGGGTTGGTGGCCCAAATTTGAACATAGCTCTCTGGAATAGCATGCCCGTGGTACCAGAAAATACCTCTGGTCAGTCAGCGTAACCAAGTTACTACCAGTAGATCTCCATGAAGCTCAGGGACTGGTTACCCCGGGGGGAACACTAACCAACCACTAACCAATCGGACGACGTCTCAAAAATACTGCACATGCAAACACATTTAATCTCCTAACTCTATCCCTATTGGAGAGCACCTCACTAAAATCAAAACCCCCATGTTACGAAATGAATTGAAGTAATAATCACGAAAAAAAGCAAGACAACTCAAATGTCGACGGTGGACTGTATGAATTATTTATTAGTTATGAACTACACAAATTTAGCACCTTCATGTGTTCGTTAACATAAAGGAACTGAAAAAACATCACCTGATCTTAAGTATGTATAGTGAGCTTACAAAAATGAATACAGAAACATGAAAGCTCACTTAAAGCTTAAAGCTATTGAAAACTTTTAGTGAGCGAGATCTAACATAGGAACAGATGAGAAAGAAAAGAAACAACAACATTTGACAATAAAACTGAGAAACAAAAAAAAAACCAGCGTTCCTAAACATACCGCCCCACCTGAACGATTGTTCAGCACAATGGTAATACGGCAAGCTTTGCAACTGGGCGTTTAAGAATTCCTTTGGCAGTTTTAAGTGACACAACTCGAACCTTGTTGTCGTCACCTGTATACACTTCTTCAACACGTCCAATTACCCATCGGGATGGTGGTAGGTTCGGTTCTTTCAAAACAACAAGAGTACCTGGAGTTACGTTTGGTGAATCAGTTTGCCATTTTGTCCGCTGTTGTAGAGAAGTAAGGTATTCCATGTGCCAACGTTTCCAAAAACCTTGTACTTTCGCTTGTATCTGTTTCCAGCGCAGCAGTCGATTTGGATTCGTGTCTAATAACGATGGCTCGGGTATAGTAGAGTAGGCTTCTCCAATCAAAAAATGTGCAGGGGTCAGCGGGTCCAATTGATCGTCTCCAGCGGCGCAGATGGGCCGAGAGTTTAACACAGCACTGATTTGTGTTAGGAGTGTTTGATACTCTTCAAATGTCAACACGTTACTGCCAATAACGCGACGAAGGTGTAATTTTATAGATTTCACACCAGCTTCCCAAATACCACCAAAATGTGGTGAAGAAGGTGGTATGAAGTGCCATGTAATACCTTCTGCTGATATTATATTTGCAACGTGTTCATCCTTTGCCTGCTTTAATGCCAGTTGTTGAAACTCATTTAGTGCTCTCTTACTGCCATGGAATGTGGTGCCGTTGTCAGAATATATATCAGTCGGTTTTCCACGAATACTGCTGAATCGGTGAAGCGCAGCAATAAATGTGTTAGTCGATAAATCACTCACCAATTCGATGTGAATAGCTCTAGTTGATAGGCACACAAAAATTGCAAAATATGCCTTGCTGTGTTTTGGATTTCGTCCCTTGGTCTCTTTTATAGTAAATGGGCCCGCATAGTCGAGGCCGCAATGAAGAAAAGCTCGATGTGGTTGAACTCGTGGTGAAGGCAAGTTGGCCATAACTGGTACGCCTGAAGCTTGCCTCAACATGAAACATTTTTTACATCGGTGAACAACACTTCGAATAATATTCCGCGCGCCGAGAATCCAATACTGTTGGCGCGTGAACACGAATGTAGACTCTACTCCAGAATGAAGATGGACTTCATGAATATGTCGAATAAGAAGCAGTGATATAGGTGACGTCTTTGGCAGAATAATTGGATGTTTAACATCAACGTTGACCAAAGAGTGCTGAATGCGACCACCCACACGCAATAGTCCTGTGTCATCAATAAACGGTAGTAGTCTTATTAGTTTAGACTTAGTGCTCAACTGATGGCCCTCCATCAACGATTTATAATCTGATGCGAATTCTGTTTTTTGAACAATGCGTAGAATTGAGGATCTGGCCATATTCAGTTCACATGATGTTAAAAATGACGATTGTTGTGCATAGTTATGGCATTTGCGACAGGTGTCAATAAAACGCAGACAGAAGGCTACGGTTCTTATCAGTCGAGTCCAAGATGATAGTCTTTCAATCAGTTCCACAAACCCGTTTGCTTCCGGCGTTGCGATGTGTACATATTCCCTTTTCGTTTCCCTCAAAATAGAAGCGTCTGAAGGGTTTACTGTGTCTAATTTCGATTTAGGCCAAAAGTGTTGTGTTTGTGATAGCCAGCGAGGTCCTGACCACCAAAGATCATGTGTTATAAGCTTTGATGCAGAAAGTCCGCGCGAAGCACAATCTGCCGGGTTATCTTGCGAGCGCACGTGATGCCAAACGTTTCTGGCGCAAGTGTCAAGAATTTCAGCCGTTCTGTTACAAACAAACGTTGTCCATTTCCTCGGTGGAGAAGCTAGCCAATGAAGCACGATCTCTGAATCTGTCCAACAATGAATCCCGGAGATGGGTATGGTAAGGGCTGATTTGACGAGATTCAGCAATCTTGTTGCCAATACTGCAGCGTTTAATTCCAGCCGTGGGATCGATATGGGTTTCAAAGGGGCCACTCGTGTACGTGAAGCAAGTAATCTGACAATATATCCATCGTCCGTTGAAATTCGGCTATATACAACCGCAGCGCAGGCAATTGCTGATGCGTCAGCGAAAACATGTAGTTCTATTGGTAGCGCAGAACAAGCAATGTATCGTGGGACACGAATCTTTGCCAACTGAGGTAGGTCTTGCATGTAGATATGCCACCGAGTACATAAAGCTTCAGGAAGCTCGTCGTCCCAATTTAGAGTATGACACCAGGTCTCCTGAAATATTGCCTTAAGCTGGATTATAGTTGGAGAAACAATTCCCAATGGATCAAAAATTTTCGACAATTCTGAAAGTATGACTCGTTTAGTTGGTGCTTTGTTAAAGGATAAATCATTGAATTTTAAAAATAATTCGTCGGTGGCTGGGTTCCAATTTAACCCAAGTATTTTTTGCGATTTCAGCGTCAGATATACTGATTAAAATCTACTGGGTTATGTTCGCGAACATCCACCAGCAAGGAGTCTAGCAATGGCCAGCAATTTGAACACCATTTCCTCAAATTGAAGTTTGCTTTCGACAGTAAATCTATTATTTCATTTTTAAGTTCAATGAGTTCTTCTATTGAATTGCAGCCAGTAGCGATCTCATCAACGTATTTGTCGTTAGCCAAAACCTTTGCTGCTGCTTTGTGAGTGTCTTTGTAATCATGTGCAAGTTGTTGCAGAACAAGAACTGCTAGGAATGGTGACGGGGATAAACCATAAGTCACTGTCATCAAGCGATAATGCTGCAGCCATAAGTGTTCGTCTGGTCGCCAATATAATGCGTTGGAAGTTGGTATGAATTGGAGCAATTTTGATTCCTCTGAACATTTTCTCGATGTCGGTCGTGAAAACGAATCGATGTTGTCGAAAACGTATTGTCACCCCAAACAAGTCTCTCTGAATAGGTGGGCCAATGTTTAGTCGGTCGTTAAGTGAATATCCTGATTCGTCTTTGCAGGAACCATCAAATACCAAGCGGCATTTGGTTGAGGTGCTGTCATTCTTAAATACTGCGTGATGTGCCAAATAGAAGCATTCTGAATCATTAATAACCACTTCGTTGTGAGGTATTACTTGCATGTGTCCGAGCTTCAAGTATTCTTCCATAAATTTTACGTATTGTTGTTTAACATTTGGATCTCTTTTAAATCTTCGTTCTAGACTGTAAAATCTTTGAGTTGCTTGCTTCAACATAGCATCAATAGGCACGGTCTTGTCTTTAAATGGATATTGCAAAACATACGTACCGGCTTTATCTCTGGTGCGAGTATTAATAAAGTGATTTTCAGCAGGTTCTGACGCATCGATTGTTTTGGGTTGAACAGATTCCATCTCCATAAAGGTACGTATCAGAGTATCCGTGTCTTGCTCGACAGTGTATGTATGTGCAATCGTAACATCTTCAGCGATACCATGGCAAGACCCTGCGATCACCCAACCAAAAATGGAACTAAGTGCAATAGGTAGTTTGTCACCGAATTGTAATCGCTCGCCTGTGTAGATATTCCAAAGCTGATCCGACCCAATGATGATATCAACTGTCCCTGGTACATTAAAGGAAGGATCTGCTAATCTTAATCGTTTTATTTGAGTCCATGTAGCGCTGGATATGTCGACCAATTCCGCCGGTAGTGACGATGTCAATTTTAACATAATCAGTGCATCTAATTTGTATGAATGGTTAGATACACATGATTTTATATTGATATGAACTCGTCCACGAGTGACTCCAACATTATTGACAGAGAATCCAAACACTGAAAAGCGAGCATGTTGACGAAAGAAGCCAGCACGTTGAACAAAAGATTCGGTTATGAATGATTTCGTAGAACCGGAATCGAGCAGCATACGGCATTTCAACAGCTTGTCATGAGCGTCCACTATGTTGGCAACGATTGTTGGTAATAACGTACTTGAAGTAGCGTATGACGAAAAATTATTGAGCGCAGCTGGAAGAGGCTCTCTCTCAAATGATGACGATTGTATGTTGCATCCAAATTGTGATTAGAAGTTAAAGTGCGGTCAACAGAGGCGGCTTGTTCCATATGAAGAAGGGTATGGTGTTTGCCCTTACACTTTCGACAACGGTATGTTGAATTGCATTGATTTGCTCTATGGGTATCACTTAAGCAGTTATAGCATAAATTGTGTTCTTGTGATACCTTTCTGCGGGCTTCAACATCCAATGCCTTGAAAGCCCTACATGCGTACATGGCATGTGCCGCATTGCAGGCTTTGCAAGGTTTCTTCTGCTCTGTGTTCGCATGGCTGATCGCGATAGCTCGTCGACTTCGTGTACCAAGTGGTGGCTGTAGCATCTCTCAAGCATCGCATCGCCTTGACAAGAATGCCAAGAAACTATCAATGGTTTCAGATTCACCTTCTGACTTCTCCGCCCAAGCCTGTCTGGTTTCATCATCCAACTTTTTTTTACTAATATGTGAATTAAAAACGGATCACGACTTGTGCAATTAAGTGCCGTCAATCCCCTCAACACTTCGTCAGCTCCATCATGTATCTTCCGCAGAATGGTTACATTTGATGTGCTTGTGTGCGGTAGACTTAGGAAATTGTCCACGAAAGATCGAATGATCAGTGGCCTTCTGTCATACCTTCCTCGAAGACGTTCCCATGCGTGAGGATAATTGTCGCCAGTGATTTGAATGCGTTTTATGAGATTCAATGCATCTCCAGTTAAGTATGACTTCAGGCAATGAAACTTTTGCGAAGCTGTGAGGTTAGCCTTTGCCGCGATTGCGTCAGATAATAGATCACAAAAGGACGGCCAATCTTCATAGTTACCCGAGAATATAAGGATTTTAATTCTTTCATAATGAACCTCACTGTTCATCGAGGCACTCTGAAATCTTTCCAGAATCTCCGCCTGTTGGGAGATAAGGTTTGCGATGGAGTTGTCCTTTTCCTCAGCTTGACTATCCGCTTCATAGCCTTTTAAAGCAGTAGTTAACGCTGCATGTGCCTCGAAATATTTCTCCTCATACTCTGCCATATCGACGGACGGATCGACAAAGTCTTCAGCATCACTGTATTCAAAGAGACCTTTACTGCATTCTACAAGCTCCTTGTAGCTTTCTTCCAGCTTGGCTAAGCGATTTCGCAGTAAAGGCTCTGAAGTTGATCTCCCATCGAGATCTTTTGACGCGTCATATGTGCGAGTTATATTTGCTTTTAAATAGCCACGTTTCTTAGTTAACACCGTGTGTGGAAGAACCATTATTATTTAATTCACTTTGTTTGGCACACCAATTGTAATATTCCTTGAGATCCGGCTCGAAGGACCAAAATGTTACGAAATGAATTGAAGTAATAATCACGAAAAAAAGCAAGACAACTCAAAAGTCGACGGTGGACTGTATGAATTATTTATTAGTTATGAACTACACAAATTTAGCACCTTCATGTGTTCGTTAACATAAAGGAACTGAAAAAACATCACCTGATCTTAAGTATGTATAGTGAGCTTACAAAAATGAATACAGAAACATGAAAGCTCACTTAAAGCTTAAAGCTATTGAAAACTTTTAGTGAGCGAGATCTAACATAGGAACAGATGAGAAAGAAAAGAAACAACAACATTTGACAATAAAACTGAGAAACAAAAAAAAAAACCAGCGTTCCTAAACACCCCATTAACACTCAAAATACCAAACTCATTTATAGCTCTTAGATCATCATCCAGAGAACATTCACAGAGAACATGTTGTCATGTATTGTCCGTCGAACCACAAGGGCATTCTGCACTGCCATTTAGGCCCCTTGAATGCAAAAAATCATTAAGGGAACCATGACCAGTCAACAGGAATCCGAGCCAAAGGTTAAAACCATAGTCCGGTCGACCGCCAACAAATGTGACATCCTGAATGAACCTGTATGTTACCCGCCCACACTCAGAACTGTCCCATCTGATTTGCCAGTCAGACAGGACATACTACGACCTTAGCTCTCCACATCTATTGCATATCACCATTCATCCTGCAGTAATGGTAATCCTCTCCTGATCTTGAAGTCAATGGCACTTCGCATGACTTCCAGATCAAGAGGGACTACACCAATCACAATCTGCAAAGCCTATATTCATCCTCTTTTACTGAACCACAATGGGGATGCTGCATTCGCGTCAATACCAAGGATGACAATGTCACTACTCGCCAGTAGTAGCACCTCATCCATGTACGAAATGTACGGCTCCAGACTCCCACTATACTTGCAATACACTCTCACAACAAAAATCCTACCGAAAGATCCACAAATACTCACACAGACACCATAGTCAGTTGAATTCACCAAAATGCATTCAAGACTGACATCATTCACCACCACAGCAGAATTTGCCCCGCTATCAGGACATACCCGCATTACTGCAGATAGTCCCCTTACGCAACCAATGCTTGTGTAAGGTTCCTGAAGCAGGGCAATTCTACTGCCACTTTCATAAATTGTCTGCCCTAACTCACACTTTGCAGCATACGCCCCCTGACAGTTAACCTGTAGGATCCTAATCATCCTAGTGTCTAGCCTTCGCCCTGGCAACAATGGCACTGTACACAGGACAAGCCGGAGATATCATCAGATGTCCCGATGACCTGCCTATGAATGCACAGTTGCGACAATTAAGCGCATTACAACATTGCGCTACCCGATGACCCGTCTGTCCGTAACGACGACAGACATCTTCCTTGGCCTTGCATTCCACCACCTTATGGTCGAAACCAAGGCAACGGAAGCATCCCAAGATCGGCTCGTAGCTACGAATCCTGAACGAGAACCACTTGATGTAGCAGCGCTCAGCTTCCATAAGGGTCTGAATGGCAACAGCAGAACCTTCTAGAATCACATTCACCGCCACATCAGCGGTCACCACCCAGGGTTTGTCACACAGTCGGACACTCTTCGTAAACTACCCCTCACTTATCTTATCCTTCAGGTTCATCTCATACAACTCCCTCATGAACCGATCAGGTCCAATCTGGGAGTGTAGCCCCTGAACTACTACTCTAGGGCCTAACTTCTCATTCACACTCACTTCCAATCCTAACTCACCGAACTTATTGTTGTCCCTCATTTTATTCAACTCCACCACAGAAGAAGTGTGAATGATCGCACCAACATCCCGTAGTGACTTCACCTCATGAACACGTACACCTAGTGTAGGCCCAACTTCTTTCACCACCTGTTCCACCACGTCCTTGGAAGATTTGCCAGAAGTTTTACTTCTGACAACCAAGGACAAGGTCTCAACTGGTTTCACCACAGTGGCAGTTGTCGTCGGGGGAACACCAGGGTTGCTCACGGGTGGGACGCCTTGGACGCTTTTGACACTTCACTCGCGAGCCGCATCCAAACGTCCTTTTAGGCGCTCATTTTCAGCGACAAGTGTCATCAATAAAAATTCGTACTGGTTGGTGAACTCCAGTATAGATCGGGTCACTGACAATAAGACACCATTAAACTTATAAAGTAGACACCCGGTGATGTCAGCAGTTATGCTCTTCATCCTCTCAATGGCAGACCCCTTGCGTTTACCAGACGCCGACGCTGCATCAGAGGATGGCATCTGAGGGACAACAAAATTTCGTTCCCCCCTATTTCTCTCCCCTACAGTGTCAACAGCAGCCTCGGAAACAGTCTTCCTCACCTGCTGCTGCCTCACACTCACCTTTTGCGACGCAGTCGATATTACCGACGAAGCCTCATCAGATGACGACATGAAGTCCCTCGACGTCACCGTCGTCCTCTGCTTCTTAGGCGGCATGTAATGCGTACACATACGATCGAAAATTAAATTTAAATTTAAAAATATAAGTTTCACTAAATCGCACACTTTACTGATACCGTAAATAGTTAACAGTTATTTATCCACGCAAAAAAAAATATAAACAAAACGAAAAGCAAAAAGCTTGTCGCGTTTACCGTTACGATTTTATAATTTAATAGTACAGCAGTCCGCGGACACGTCCGAACGCATCGAATTCTGACAGCGTACTGGAGTTACTTGGTAATCAATAAAATCTATAACTCTGTATACATCGTAAATAACGACAACAGCAATGGCAGTAAGAACAACAACAACGAGAACGGCAATTTCATTAACGACAACAACAACGACAACAGCAACAGCTAGGGCATCAACGCCAATGATACCAATGGCAACAGCGGCAACATTAATTATACCAACGTTAACAACAACGGCAATGGCAGCATCGTCTTCAGCCAAGTGGAGAGAACTTCGACCGTATTTAATACGTCCGCATGCAATGGATCGGTAAAGGAAATCGCGAGTACTTTACCTGGTTTTGATCCAACGGACGAACAATCGTTAACGGCGGAACAGTCTCGTCCTTGAAACTGTTGCGCGGCAACTACAGGTAAATAGACAAATATGTTGTGTGCAAATTACAGGAATCTGCGGAGGAACACAAAGCGTAAGAGGAGCAATAATAGTTGATATGAATATAGATAGAAATGTCATCACTATTCAGACTTTCGTCGTGGAGGACAACATTTTACAATATGATTTTCTTTTAGTCAAAATACGATTTCTCCAAACTTGTTACAATGGTGGCGGGAGAGGAAAATCAACGTAAACTGCACGATTTATTAGATAACTACGCTGACACATTTTCAGCCAATTTGGACGGGATCGGTAAAACAAATTTCATCGAAGCAAAAATAGAAATCGAAGGGAATAAAGTAGTCTCACATCCCCATATCGTATTCCCCCACCGAAAGAAAAGCTCTTTAACGAAATGATACACAAAGTGATTGAGCATGGTATTATTACAAAGTCCGAATCCGAATTTTCTAGTCCGTTAGTTTTGATCAAAAAGAAAAATGGGGATGATCGTTTATGTATAGACTATCTTCGGTTAAATAAACTTATAAGAAAAGAAGTATTCCCAGTACCGAATATCGAAGAACGACTACAAGAGGCAAAGAAATATAAGTTTTTCTCAATTTTGGACCTTCATAGTGGGTACTATCAGATACCGATTGCACCCGAAAGTGGTAAGTTTACAGCATTTATCACGCCAGACGGCCTCTATGAATTTCAACGCATGCCATTTTGGCTAAAGAACGCCCCAGCTGTATTAAATCGACTCATGGCAGAAATCAACAAACGCTTTCAAAAAAATGATATGATCCATTACATGGATTATATACTAATCGGAAGTAATTCTTTTACGGAACTATACGACAAGCTGTCACGAATTCTATATGTGCTACGAACGAATGGTCTAACATAAACGCTGAGAAATGCGAATTCTTTAAAGAAACCATTAATTTTTTAGGACATCAACTACACCCTGAAGGTATTAGTCCGGGTGAAATCAAGACGCAAGCAATTTCAAAAATTTATTGCTGGATACGCCGTTATCTCAGAACCGATGCGAAGGTTATTATGTAAAGGTCAGACGTTCCTATAGGAGCAGCCTCAACAAGCCTGTTTCAATGAAATAAAATTGGAATTAATATTCAAACCAATTTTTACGTCGTATCGCGTGGATACTGAGCAAGAACTTCATACTGACGCTAGTTTAATGAGCTTAGCTGGCGTTTTACTTCAACACGAAAATGTAGAACTTAAACCGATGGCATACTTTAGCCGGTCAACAAGTAAAGATGAAAAAAGTATCATAGCTACGAATGGAAGCATTGGCAGTTGTCGAATCTCTCGAAAGATTCAAATATTACATCGACGGGAAAAAAATAAATGTAATCACCCATTGTAATGCGCTCAAAATGACAATGGAGAAACGAGAGTTAATACCAAGAATCGCTCGCTGGTGGTTGCGAATTCAGGAATTTGATATCGACGTCGTACATAGACCGTCAACGCGAATGGAACATGTAGATGCGTTGAGTCGCGCCCCAATTGAAAGAGCACATGAAATCGATACAGCTGATTTGAGAATTTTGAAAACCCTAATCGAGGAAGCTGATTGGTTATTCAATATGCAACTCCAGAATCCGAAAATACAACGAATTGTGAGAGAAATAGAATCCGTGAAAAAAAAACGAAAACGGTTGTTATGTACTCCAACACCAACGCTTATTCTGGAAATATGCAGATAAGTTACTATGGGTTGTACCCAAAAGACTACGACATAACGTTCTGGTTGAATGTCATGACAAATCAGGGCATATGAGCACTGATAAAACGATCGCTCCCATTTTGCAATTGTTTTGGTTCCCGAGAATAAGAAATTTCGTTAAAAGCTACATCAAGTCATGTGTTGGCTGCGTATTTAACAAGCGACCAGGAGGACAGCGAGAAGGACGATAGCATGGAGCCAATACCGTTTGCAACGATTCATTTGGATCATTTAGGTCCGTTTCCAAAAAGCTCCCAACGTAATGAACACGTATTGGTATTAGCCGATTCGTTCACTAAATTCACCATAATACGAGCCGTTAGAAGCACAGCGACAAAGCATGTATTAAACGTTATGTTAGACGTTGCTAGTTATATAGGAATGCCGAAGCGTATCATAACAGACCAAGGGACAGATTTCACTGCAAAAGATTTTGAGAAATTTTGCAAAAGTCATAACGTCAAACATATATTAAATGCCGTACGAACACCTCGAGCAAATGGTCATGCTGAACGAACAAATCGAATAATTCTATCAATGTTGTTACCAACAAATTCCAATGAAAAACGATGGGATGTCGATCTACGCCAGATTCAATGGAGCATCAATACGATGGCAAACAAAACGACTGGATGCACCCCTTATCAACTTCTGTATGGTTTTGAACCGCAAGACATACTTCAAAATCAATTAATTCAAACGCTTTAAAATGACAGAAGCGATATGTTGACTACCGAGGACCATGCGTTGTCTCGAATGTACTTCCAAAAGATCGTTATGTTATTAAAGACCTTCCTAATGCGCAGCGAACAACACGTCGGTATATTCATCAGACTAGATGAAACGATGGTGTCAACTACCTCCAATAATTGATGATGACACTCCCGATGACGATGATTCCAGCGAGGACGACACGGAAGAGCAGGATAGCCGACTGTAAGCGATCTGGCAACCCTATTGCTGATAACACTACCCAAGATCAGCGTTAGTTTTAAGTGATAATTTGTATATTTTGAGACGCCAAAAAGTTGAATAAAAAGAAAGTACTTACGTAGAGTTTCTTTCAGTGGTAGAACCAACTTTTAATGAGATAATTGTAAAGCTAAAATAAGAATTTGGAGTGAAAGAGTCATATTTTCATTTGAGATGTGAAGCGATGAATGTCGAAGCAAAAACATAGAAGAATTGCATTATAAATTAAGAAAAATTTTAAGTTTAATGAATTCGAGGTATACTTATATTTGACTTAAATCCGTTATATACTCCAACCCTAAATGAAGAAATTATATTTGATATATGCTAAGTCCACAATTCGGGCCTGGTTCAGCAGCCGTTTATCTACGATAAAACCGAGTGTTTTCGTCTCCTAAAGAATGACACGCTCTGCTGACCTTGCGAATTGTTTATATATTCAAATTTTCTATTTTCCCTTAAAGACTAATAATTCCAGTTTAGCTTCACATACATACACCTTAATGACTAATAAATAATTCAAGTTTAGCTAAGACATAGAGTGCAATAAAAGCTTTGGAAGAAAGAGAACACAAACAAGAAAAACTATGCATTCTTCCTCTTCTGAACTTCTATTACACTGATAAACAAACTTTCGATTCAACCACTAATGAACGGCACGAATATTCTCCCCACGGTGGTACTCCGTTCCAAATTAGTTAGTCATATGCATGCTTTCACAGGCCTTTTTCCAAGGATGCTGAAATGCAGGTTGATATGTCCAACAAAAACCACCCCGGTACGCATGACTGGTTGAACGTCCCGCATACGCGGTAGGAAGGAAGGCGGCCCATATACAGCTGAGCGAGACGCGGCCTTTGATGGAATTCCAAATTCCTGCAATTCAAAATCCAATATTTTTGACGCACAAACGCCATAAAGCGAGCCTGCATATAAATTAATCTGATGAATATATCTCATCAGCGACTGCGTGCTCGCCAGGTAACAAAGCTGGATGTTTTACCACAAAGGGCACGTTAGCTTTTGATAACCAACCACAAACTCTAACTATTGGGTAATTTGAGCTTGGATTAATGAATGGTGACAATTTTTGAGCCTTCGCTCCCATTATACCTGCTCTTAAGCCCTCGATTTCCTTTGCAAACGAGACTGCTTGGACATTGAACAGTATATAAAACAACCCGCCTTGTAACTCCGGAACCGTCAGAACCTTCCGTTGCTGCGATTTCTTGGAGTGATAGCTACTACGTCTCCACCTATAAATGAAGCTCAAGACGCGCTGCAACCTACAGAAATTGTTTACATATTTATTATCAGTTACTAAATCTTCTACCAGTTGTGGACTTAAAACTGACACAACGAATTGATTCTCTCGCTCTTCTGGTACCTTATCCATGCAACCCTTCCAACTACTTTCTGGCCAGCCGCATTTCGGCATAGCCAGGAATCCGGGACCATTGAACCAAAGGTCATTGCTTGCTAAACCCATTGGATCCATTCCGCGCGATAACACATTGGCCGGGTTTAATTTCTTAGCAATCTTCCTCCACTCAGCTATGTTTGACAGCTCTTGGATTTTTGCCACTCGATTTGTTACAAATGTGGTCCAGCGCCTCGAAGGAACTGACTACCAATTTAGTACAATTTCTGAGTCAGTCCAATATGTGTTTCTTCTAAGTGCTTGAATACGCAACTGACCACCTTTGCCACCAACTGGGCCACTAAAAGTGCACCTTGAAGCTCTAACCGTGGCAAGCTCGTTTGCTTAACAGGCGCCACTATTGATTTAGCTACCACGAATCTATCGATATATCTTTTTCCATGTAACTCGACCAACATCATCTTTTCGTTACCAATCACACATCTGGGATATTTACTTGCGTATTTTTCAGCCAAGACTTTCAGGCAGTGCACGGCCACAAACGGTTTCATAAATGACAGTGTTCAGTTAAAAAGTTTGAACCGTATCGCTACTGTCACTTCGCCATAGTATGCACTGATAATATGTATCCTCATCATCAACTATGATCTGTCTATACATTTTGGCAACGTCTGCCGTTAAGGCATACCTGAAAAACCAGAATGGAACCAAGATTTCAACTAAATCCGACTGAATTGCCGATCGCACTATCGTATCAATCAACGATTTCCCATTGCCTTAAACAAAATGAGATTCGAAAGCTTTCTCCTCTATAGAGTATTTATCCGCTGGCGGACCCATATCTTCATATTTCCAGAATCGCTATACAGTTTCCTTCAATCCATCTTCCATTCGCTCTTCCCCGTCCACAATTGCCGATAAGGAATAATTCCTGTCAAGCTTACATTCCCCATCACAATCCATCCCATTAGGGATTTTTGTAACAACGAGAGATCTCTACCAAGTCTAACCTGTCTGCGAGAAGCTTAAAAAAACTCAGCTTGTGCTTCTTTTGCACCATTGCACGAGTTTCAGCGCACTGCTGAACACTCCTTCGTAAAGTGTCATTTGAAGAAACAAAGAAAACGAAGTGCTCAACTGTTAACCTCTTGATAATGCTGAATGGGAGAGAGACGCAAGAATTCCGAACAATCCCTTATCATGTGAGCCCCTGTGCATAAATAACAACCCCTTTCGTCACCAGTGTTCTCTGTAGCCGCCAACACCGACTTGTGGTTTGCCTTTTCCGACTTTCCATGATGTTTTTGCCTCAATTCTCGTTTCGCAAGATTAGTATACCGATTAATGAGCAATTTCGAAAAATCGGTCCAAGCAGGTAACTTCTGACCATCCCAGGCACTGTCCCACTTATCAAACGTCTCATCGTCTAACTTAAAATGTACCAATTGTACTACAATTGCATCCAGAATTTCATCAACTGAGCCTATAGATTTCAACGCCGCCAACTGCAGATTCACATTGTCTACTAATCATATTAATGATTCTGAGTTTCATTGCTTCTACCTTCTTAGATCGATCAATTCGCGCACATGAGATTGAAATATAATTGATCGATTTTCGAATCGATTCTTTAAAATGGAAATTGCCTTAGCATAATTGGCTGCTGTTAATTCCAACGATTCTATAGCACTCAACGGCATTTGACTTAGACTCGACCTTAAATGAATAAACTTAATTAGCACGTCTAAGTTCGTATCCGAATCTACCAATGCAACGAAAACATTAAACCAACTAGACCAGTCTACTTGCCTGAGAACATGGGCAATATCTCCTTAGGCAGTATACAAGATCAAATCACTTGCGATGAACTTAAATGTGAAGAACTTAGTACAGATGTGTTCCCACTTTGTGTTTCACTCGAAGCATGATCTCTAAGTTTAGCTTGAGAAAGCGAGTTTAATATCTTAGCCTCAACCTCACAGTACACATCCTCGTATACTTGCCGAAAACTGCACTAGTCACTATCACCGCCTTGCCACTCAATCTCACTTTGTAAAGTGCATAACTGGGTAAATCTTGATTTCACCAGACTTAACGGAGCCACTAATACCGACGAAGTCATTGCAGTCCAGTGTGTTATCACATATACCCTGTTACACTGTATTGAGTTTAGCAGACACACACGTGAGGGATGAGCGTCTCTTGAATTCGTTTCCTTTCCTTTCTTAGGTGCCATCATGCTAATCAATTAATTTGCCTAGTTCTGAAACAGGTAATCGAGCGGTGGCGATTGACCCCTTCATTGGACTTGCCTGTGAAAAATTCGCCGCCCATTTACATGTAAAAGAGATGAGAAGGGGACCGCTGGCGTGAAAAAGGGATTAGCGCAGGAGAAGAAACATATATATACTACAGGGTATAATTGAAATGTTATTCTGGTTCTGACGGTCCCTTTGGGACTAGCGCGGCACCGGTCCCAAAGGATCAAGTTCTGTAATTTGAAGCTCCCCAACTTAAAATTGAAATTAAAAAGATTTTTAATTCATATTACCTTTTATTCAGTTTTTTACAACGTAAGTCAATATCGAACATTTTCGAATGGTCTGTTGAATAATGATTACTGGGTGTCTTAGGCCTCATTTTTGAGAGCTACTTGCGGCAGGCCAACAACCGCAAGATGCCTCTCAGCGCCACCCGTAACCTAAGTTAGGTCAGATCGACTGGTCTGCTTCGTTTTAAGCGTCTACGTCTAGACAATTCGTGAGATGGAAGGTCTGTTATTTCTAGATTGGTATGTCGCTCTAATGTTTTGTGGTACCTCCTACTAGCATTAATGATTTTTTCCTGAATCATAGTTACGCCGAGGTTTTTGTGAATTTCATAGTTAGATATAAACCAGTCCGCATTAACTATTGATCGAAGTATTTTCGATTGTTGACGCTGAATAATGTTAATGTTAGTTTTCTTGGCTGTACCCCACAATTGCATGCCGTACGTCCATATAGGCTTAATTACACTTTTGTATATTACCAATTTCCCATTGATTGTTAATTTAGATCTACTGTTAAGAAGCGGGTATAGCTACATAAATTTTAATATGAGTTGATCTCTCTTTTTTGGATATGATGTTTCCACGTCAGTTTACTATCAATATGCATGCCCAGGTACTTTGCCACATTGCTTAATGGAATGTCAGTACCTTTTATTTTTAATTGTCTTGGCTGATAAGCTGTCCGTGTTGTGTATATCACTTGCGTCGTTTTTAGTTCATTCACTTTTATTTTCCATTTATCAAACCAATTGCAAGCTTCGTCAAGAATATTTTGCAGCTTAGTTGTTGCTACAACTAAATTTTTTGGGAGTATATTAGTACTGTATCGTCAGCGAAGGTAGCCACCATTGAAGAGCTATCTCCTGGGGTTGGAATGTCTGATGTATATAAAGTATACAACATAGGACCAAGCATGCTTCCTTGAGGGACTCCCGCTCTTATCTGTCTTAGCGTAGAAGATTCATCCTTACATTTTACGTAGAAGTAGCGAGAGTCAAGGTAGCATTTAATGATTTCAAATAGATGGTAGTCAGGTATGATTCTGTTCACATCTAGTATTGGTTGTATTCGGTCAAGTAGGAGATGTTCAATTACTTTAGAAAGTAAGGGCAATAGGCTGATTGATCTGTACGATGACGCCTTGGTTGGATCTTTGCCCAGTTTGGGTATGGCTATTATTTCAGCAACCTTCCATAAAGATGGGTAGTGCTTTAGTCTTAATATCGCATTGAACAAATTCCTAATAAATACGATTGCCTTCGCAGGGACCTCTTTGAGTAACTTTCCAGTTATTTGGTCATAACCTGGCGTTTTTCTCTGACTAGTGCGCTTTTCAATACAGTACCTAACTTCATTGGTTGAAATCATTTTTGTACAGTATTGTGGAGATGGAGTCCTGTTGTACAAATTGGTGTTACTATTAGATTGATTGGTAGTAAAAGCCCTTTCATAATAGTCTGCCAGTAGTGAAGCTTTGTTATAATTGGTTCTAGCCCAAGTCCCATCCGATTTTAAAAGTGGCGGCTGGTGGAAGGTGCGATTTGTGAAGTGCTTAGCAGCCTTCCATAATGAGTAGTTAGTGTCAGATGTCGGCGATAATGTTTTTGTATAAGTTACAAATTGTTCATTTTTAAAGTTCCTTAGACTGTTTTTCAAATCTTTGATTGCTTTGTTAATTTTAGCTTTGTCTTTTGGATCTCTCGTCCTTTGCCAGATCTTACGCAGTTTGTTTTTGTTCGCGACTTGGATTTTTATTGAGCGGGGGAAAATATAGTTGTCCTCTTTTGGATTAAGATCAGGCGTTGCTCTATTAGCTGCTTCGTTTATAATGTCATTCAAGTATATCACTGACTTTTCAATACCGTCAGGTTCTCTAAGAGGTACATTTATTGTGAGGCTATTGTCAATAAATTCTCTGTACGCCTCCCAGTCAGTTCTGAAATTATACATTTTGCAGGCTGGTTGATCTTTTTTTATTGCGCAAATATATTCAACTTGTATTGGTGAATAATCGGAAGAAAGTTCAAGTCGGGAGTCAATTTTGAAATGTGTTATATTCATGTTTTTTAATACACAGAAGTCTATTAAATCCGGTATTTTAGTCCGATCTGTTGGCCAATATGTGGGTTCACCTGTACTCAAGTGCATCCCCCCAATCGTTTGAATTGCACTTAGCAAGTTTTTCCCTTTGGTGTTTGTCAGCCTTGAACCCCAGTTTACATGTTTCGCGTTGTAATCACCTGCTACGAAGAATCTTGGACCAAGCTCTTTAAAGTAGTCCTTAAATTGAGCTGTTGAGATTGAGTGTCTAGTTGGGCAATAAATCGCTGCTATTGTGAAAGATCCATCAATGTCTTCGAATAGCAATTTGGTCGACTGAATGTGAGCGTGTTGATAATTTTCTAGTTCAACGTGTCGAGTATTGTTTTTAACAATGATAGCCGTGCCACCATGTCCTGAACCATCCGGGTGATTTGTTTTATATATTTTATATCCGGGAATGCTCAAATAGTGATTACTTGTGCAATGGGTTTCAGAGATTAGAGCTACGTCAATCATATTGTCATTTAGAAATAGTTGGAGCTCAAGGATATGTTTGTGGAAACCATTGGCATTCCACGTAATAATTCTTAATTTATTGTCCATTTTGTTTGTCAAGTTTGGTTATCAGGATGGTGATTATATTCATCATGTTAGTCACCTGTTGAATCAATTGCTTCATCATGATTTTAAGTTCAGCAGAATCCTCATTTGGCATAATGTTATTGTTATTTTGATGGGAGGAATTACTGTCTATGGTCGGATTCTCAGCTTAGATGACTTTAGATTTTTGGGTTGGTCGGTAGATTGACTGGGGTTGGGAAGTCGGAGCTGTAATTTGCGCGTATACCATTCCATTCTCCACTTTACTGGACGTTATGGGCATTTGCTGAACTTTTGTGAGATCCGTCAATATTTTGGGTCGAAGGGCAGGAAACCGTTGGATTTTAAGGGTTTTGTATATTTCACAACCCTTGTAGTTGGCTGTATGAGCTTCACCACATAGAGCACATTTTATTTTAGTATTTGACTCCATACAGCAGTCGATTGTTTTGTTCTTACCAGCACATTTGACGCATACTAGATCCCTGGTACAATAGTTTCGGGTGTGCCCGTATTTTTGGCAGTTGGTTCATTGCACTATCATCCTCTTGATGTGGGGGGCCTCAAATTTAATTTTGGTATGTCATAATGTCGTAACATTATAAATATTTTTATTGTTTGAGCTACTTTTAAGTTCAATTGAGAACAAAGGAAGTAGTTTATTGGTTGTTCTTTTTAGGATATTATGTATATTTATAACTTCGTGGCCCAATATCTTCAGTTCGCGTCGTATGTCGTCGGTGTCTGTTGATTGATGAAGATGTCTCAACATAGCTTTAAAACATCGTTCATCTTTGGGCTTGAAAGTGTAATATTTCGTATCTCTGGTTTTAAGCAATTCAATGATTTTTTTATAATGTAGGGGCTCTGCCGGTTGGATACGAACTTCATCATTGGGCAATGTTTTAAGTACGTAGTTATAATCTACAATTTCACACAGAGCATTATTAAGAATGGAGATTTCTTCTACCCCCTGCACATAAATAGGTGGTGGCTTATTAGCTTTTGGAGGTCGCTTGGAGCCATTGTCCAGAGTATTCTTCTTTTCTTCTAAATTGTCATCGTCGATATCTAAGATGCCAAAATAATTGGAAGATGGCTTGCCATGCCAGTAGTAGTTAAGTGTGGTCTGCTTTTTTTTGTTTAGTTTTATTAGTTTTTGAAGGTATGGTAGGTGACGCTTTGTTTGTTTTGGGCTTTTTGTTAATTTTTGGTGATTGTTCAGTCGGTATGGCTGGTGATTGCGTTTTTCTGTTTCTCTTATTTGAAGCTTACTGTTCAGATCCAGTTTTATTATTTGAGTTTTGTACTTCTGTGATAATTGTTGGTGTAGGCATAACTGTCGCAGCGTTGAGCAAATAGGCGATCGAATCGTTGTTGTTGTTGTGGATATGAGTTTTGGTATTAGTTGTTTTTGCGGTAACTGCATACGATGACGCGATCGAAGCAGTTGTTGAGAAAACGGTTGTTGTTGATGCAACCATTGAAGCTGTTGATGTACAAGTAGTGCTTTGTGTTATAGTTGTTGTAGTTGATGATACAGTTGCAGCTTGGGTAGAGTACAGGGGCGGTTGTGGGGAAGGGCACCAGGTGCTCCATGGTAAGGAGCAAAAAAAATTTTTTTTTTCGATGCTGAGTTTAGGAGCGGAAGAAGGAAACACGTCTTCACTGTTCGAATGCCAGCAATGGCACGAGAAAAAAAATCGGCGGAACACATTTTTGTTTTTGGGAGACGACTACCCCGCGACCCTCCTACTTCCCTTATCAACAAACCACAGTTAGGCTATTGCTCAACACGAAACATAAACAAAGCAAAACACAAACAAAGAAACACGCTGTCTCTTTCTTGTCCCACATTAAATGAACATAAAATACAGAAACGAAGAACGCCAAAAATGCGTACTCAGAGAGGAGAAATACAACAATAACATCAACCAAAGCATTAAAAACGAAAAAACGTAGAAAACTTTTTATGCTAGGTCTTGCAGTGCTTTTCAAAAACTTAATACTTAAAAATATTATATTAAAAGTTAAAAACTGAAAAAGATAAGTATGCAACTCTTTTCATTAGTATTCATTTGTCATTTAAAACTGACATCTATTAAAATCGGCTTAGTATACTGTGCGCTAGATAAAAAATGCTGTATCTCGACAGCAGCACCACCTACTGGGTCCATCTGAAGCATAAACTTGGTAACCCCATAAGTAAAAAAAAATTTTAAAAATTGGTCTATCCGTTTATGAGATTAAGAATCACAAAATTTCGTACACTCGAATTTTATATATAAAAATAACATACTACGGCCCATATAGTACGCGGAACACGAATTTATGAAATCCATCAATTCCTTTGAATTCTCGTCTTCCTGCTCGCATATATACTATGCATTTGTCATACGATGCAGAATTGATATAAGCATCAATAATAGCTCAGCATTATCCATTTCTCACAAAATTTAACTTTTTCACATTTCACAATTGCAAACAGCTTATTACGAGGGTTAACAATAAGTCTTTAGAAAATCAGAGAGATTGCGCTCGTAGCATCGATAACTGTTTTCTGTTTTGAAGTTTAGTTCATTACTAATATGCTGTTGCACTCTTAGTAGTATTGACCTCATGGGTTTATAATACTCTTCACGCATGAAGTTTGCATATATTCTTGATCAGCTCGACGAGCCGAATTGATTAAGCCAAGTCCGCCTGTCTGTTTGTATGTATACAGACTAGTCCCTCAGTTTTTGAGCTAGAGACCTGAAGTTTTCCACGAACATTTCTTTTTACTAGACGAAGTAAATTTGAGGGAACCAGCCGAATGGTACCACTATTATATATTTCTATATTTTTATTAGAAAAACTTTTTTGTTTATTGTGTTATAGAACTGAAACTTGAACAGTAAAAGTGTCTTACCCATATTTAACAACCGTGGATTACTTGATCGTACAAATATTTCGGTCTCTTTGTTGAATGTACTGATTATACACTAAATATAAGTCAAATTAATAAATAAATATTTCTGAATGCTCTACTACAGAGCGTAGGCAAAAACGTTTTCTTGGGTTGGGTGAAGAGAATAAACTTCTATTTGCTTTTTTTTTTAATTATCCTTGGGTATAGCTCTTTTAGTCGATATCTTCCTTAAGTTCTTTTCTAATATTATTTACATTATTAGTACCGTGACTGCGCCAATTATGTGTTTCAATAATAAAAAAACAAAAAATTTAAAAGCATTTTTTGAAGTATATTTCTTTATTATTTTATTATTCGAGTTTTAAAACTAAAAAATAAAAATTATTCGTCGCACATGAAAGTGCCGTTCTTAACATAAAATAAAATAGCAGATCAGCTGACAGTGTGCTTATAACATCGGTCAACGCTTTTTGTATAGTTTCAATATATACATAGCGTTTTCTTTTCAGTGCCAAATGTAGTTGGCGGCAGAGGTAGAAGTCGCAAGATGCGTAACCAAAAGAATACGGTAGATAGAGTGGTTGACGGTTAAAATGTGATTTTTGATCAGTGACAATTGTCTAACGAAGAGCCGGCGCATTATCGTTCTAAAGGCGATGGCTACCATTTGCCTTCCTGCAATCAATAAAACCCCACGCTGATAAGTTTTCGCCTCGCAATTAAAATAATAAAATAAATCTCGTTGTATAATTAATAAACTAAAATCTCATTATAATCAAAAATAGGCCAAGTGAGAGTCAGACTCGTTCACGGAAGGTTCCGTACCAGATTGGGGTTTGTATGGAGGTATTGTGGGCCGATTTGGCTGATTCTAACAGATGTAGATCGCCTATATCAAAAACTTATAGTTTCTCAATTTCAGTTTGATAAGACCAAAAAAAAAAAACAGTTTTTCGAATAAGAACCTGCATTTGAATTGTGGGTTTGTATGGGAGGTACCCTCCCTAGTCGTCCGATGAAACTGAAATTTTCGATAGTACAATATAAGTATGTATTGCCACCATATTTCAAGATCGTGAGATTACTAGATCGTATACCCCTTTAAGTTTTTGAAAATATTTTAGTTTTAGTATTTGGTGCTGATGCCCGGATAGAACTACACATTATTTGGATATTTCAACTCTCTGGCTATTACGGTTCACGAGATATATATCACCCTAGGACGGACGGACAACGGATTTGCTGCACCCTTTGGGTCCGGAACCCTAATAAAAACAATCTCGTAAAATAAACTAAATATTTGTATGTTATGTGCATACCTCAACATTTTGGTGACTTCGACGTGATTAAAAATATAAAACAGACTATTTGAAGTTATGTCTCAAGGAATGTTGTAAATTGGTCACAAGATAGTATCGCATCTAAAGTGGCATCATAATAGTCCTAGCTACCTTGCGTCAGCTTGTCTAGCTTTTGCAGCAGCATGTGAATAATGAAAAGTCATTCTGGATTATTTGTTCCTTGCTGTGCCTTGCTTGATTCTAGATCCCAACTACACATAATCAGATCTCGTCTCACTCATCAATTACAAATGGTCACTATGTAAACGTATCGGAATACTTCACATGCATTTCGGCATTGGTGGCACCAACCATTACGGAGAATCATCGATCCTTTACCATTGACACTGCATCTTGGAATATACCATTGAATGTAAATGATCCTGAATTCTCCAAGTAAAGCAAATTGACATATTGATTGGAGCCAATTTGTTTTTCGAGCTGTTGTGCAATAGGCAGAACAAGCTTGCTAGAGGATTAACACTGCTTCAGAAAACACGTTTCAAGCTTCAAAAACTAATTTTAAGTCTAGAGCAGATTAACAAAGCATTACCAAAATGTTAGAGGACTATTGTTCAAGCTAAACAAATTGTATAGGGATAGTTTTTCTTTTGAGGCTGATATCATTGCTTTTTCTTAGACATGGCTTACATCTACTGTTCTCAATAATAAAATTCACGGAAATTTTGTAATTTATATTAAGATATGAACGCCAGATGCATCGAGGTGGTATTATTATAGCTATAAAATCAAATCTACGCTTTGAACCTTTTCCAATTGTTTTACCAGCTGATATTGAATTTATTAGCATCAAATTAGCATATCTTTTTGTCATAAGTTTTGTTACGTGCTCTATATTCCTCCTTGCTCGAGTTTGGAGTCCAGTCTTCTGAATTCATCAGGAAGGGCTGGAAGCTGAAAGTTTGTTGTGATTGACTAGCTTGTACCCATTTGATGTTGCTTGATGTAATCCAGTGTGTTGGGTTTTGAAATGAGATTTTATGTATTTCACAGAGTCTTCTGAGGAAAAATTCGGCGTTGTTTGAAGCGGAGAGACAGCAGCTTCTTTGGCTACTTTGTCAGCCATTTCATTACCAACAATCAGGCAATGACTTGGGATCCAAACTAAAGTTATTTTTGAAGGGTTGCGGATAAGAATATTGCTAATTTTGTTAGCATAAAAATTATTTGAAGTTATGTTAGAAATAGATTTAATTGAAGAGAGGGAATCGGAACAGATAGCGAATTTACCTTTATTGTTTTTGGCATATTCTGCAGCTTCTAATATAGCTACTATTTCTGCTGTAAAGATGGAGCTATGGTTACGTAGGATTGCATTTTTGATTATTGCATCTTTATGAGTGACGCTATAACTCACATTATTGTCCGATTTAGAACCGTCTGTGTAAATGAAGGTAAAGTTACAAAGTTCTTCTTTTAAGTTGTTGAAAAGAGCTCGGAACTGGTTGGGTCGAGGGGGGAGGAATGGTACATTTAAAGTGTTGCAGGTATAAAGTATTCTATGAATAATAGAAAGCACCTTAGGTTGTTTTTTAGATTTAGCTAATGTATTTTCCGGGCTAATAAGCCTAAGGGAGAATCCTTGCTTCGGAAAAGTGTTTTGGATAATTTGGCACAATTTAAGTTTCTTTCGAGATCCAATGTAAAACAATCTGCTTCAAAATAGAGCTTATTAATTAGGGTAGTGCGAAACGCACCAAGTGGAAAGCGCAACGCAGAGTATAATATAGTTTTACTTTTGTTTAAAAGTGTTTTGGGAGCGAATCCAAAAATCTGCAATGTGCAATTAAATTTGCTTAGAAGAAGTGTTTTTACCAATCAGAGTGAGGTTGATGTATTGCAGTTAAGCTTGGTATTAGATAGGCACTTAATAACATTTAGTTGGGTAGTTGCGGCAGTGCTTAGATGCTGTATATGAGAGTTCCATCGAAATTTGTTATTAAAATGAATACCTAATATATTTAAGGAAGTAACTTCTTGGAGTTGTGTATTTGGAACTATTATTGTGCAAGAGCAGTTTTTCTTTCTGCAAATGTGGATGTATTTACATTTCGCGGTAGCAAGTTTTGCTCCTGACGAGAGCAGTTGTTGTATGCTATTAAAAAGAAGATGACGGATGGTGGGGACCCTTGGGGAATCCCATTGTGGAGTGGCCATGGTGATGAGTAATTCGATGCAACGCGAACTATAATTTTACGGTTTGATATGATTTTTTTTTTTTTTTTCCTGATTGGATATGTACTCTTGTTTACCTATATCTGATATCTTAAATATAAAAGTAAACACTAAGTACATTTTTTATGATAAGAGGAGAAAAGGCAGTGGACAACCCAACCGCACAAGCACGCTTGTCAGAGAAATAACTGTTCCAAAGAGCCATTTCCCGACTTCCACAATCTCTCTAGCATCTTAGGTTGGGATAATACCCAACCGATACACACTTACAGTTCAACGCATTCATGTACTCAGGAATGGCCTTAAAGATGCTTTTACACATCTCTCTCTCTCCATCTATACCAGGTGACTTTCTCGACTTGAACATCGAAAAAGCCACCTACAATTCACCAGCCTCGAGCGGATCACAAAGATCCTCCACCAAAGGTAGAGTTTACTCAGATCGTAGTTGTTCAACATTCACAGTAGCAGCAGATTTTGCCCTCTGGAATCTCTTCCGAAGTCTACGAACCAGCCTCCGCTTCATGCTTAGCTCATTCGTCCACCACTTCACTCTTCCAAGATTGCCCCTACGGCATCTTGGAAACATACAATTGTTCACACTACTAACCCACCTATCCACAAACTCAATCTGCTCATCAACACTCATTCCAGAGAAGCGGTTCAACGGAACCTCCCTTGGAGCTTCTCTCAATTTGCATTACGCACACGCCAACTATTGACAGGTATACATTCACGCCCAACTGGGGTGTAAGTCATTATAATCTCAATGAGATTATGATCACTCACACCCCACCCACCCTTCATTTTCCATTCAGACTCATACCACCTCATCGCTGCCTCATTCACAAAAGTGACACTTTTTCCTACTGGGCCATCAAAGGGGTACCATTCACTGGGTTCGTTAACGACCCTAACATCCTGGGACACAGCCCATTCGGACAGCAGCTCACCCCGTATACGGCTCGCATACCCGGACGCATGTCCAGGTATTTTACTGAACCACAACGGGGATGCTGCATTCGCGTCAATACCAAGGATGATAGGGTTGCTAATCGCCAGTAGTAGCACCTCATCCATGTACGAAATGTATGGCTCCAGACTCCCACTATACTTGCAGTACACTTACAACAAAAATCCTACCGAAAGGTCCACAAGCACACAACCAAAACACCACAGTCAGTCGAATTCACCAAAGTGCATTCAAGACTGACATCATTCACTATCACAGCAGAATTTGCCCCGCTATCAGGAAATACCCGCATTACTGCAGGTAGTCCCCTTACACAACCATTGGTTGCGTAAGGTTCCTGAAGCAGGGCAATTCCACTTTCACAAATAGTCTGACCTAACTCACACATTGCAGCATACGCCCACTGACAGTTAACTTGAAGGATCCTAATCATTTTAATGTCTAGCCTTAGCTCTAGCCTCAATGGCACTGTACACAGTACAAGCCGGAAACATCATCAGATGTCCCGATGGCTTGCCTTTAAATGAACAGTTGCGACAATTAAGTGCCTGTCTGTAAGAAGACTCAAGAACACGGTACCAAGCACATGGATTGAACGTCAATCAACGTCCCCTTGGATAAATATCCGCAGGTACCAAATTAGAGTCATATTAAATTTGGTAATATGACTCCCTCCTTGGTGAAGAGCGAGGCCCACCTTAAACCTCTGCTGCTCTCTGGGTCACAGCACCCGGTTGTATAACGCAACTCCACGTCGAGTTATTACTCTACCCGCATTTGGGTATTAAACCATAGCCACCACGATACTCCCACAAGGGGGCCGTACCCGCTGGTCAGGACGGAACAAGTTCCGTGGGCTCCTGACCACCCGTGGTACCAGAAAAAGCCTCTGGTCAGACTTCTTATCGGAAGGTACTACCAATTCGAACCCCAAAAAGTCCATGGGTTGGTGCCCCATAATGTTTTCATTCATGTAGTAGCCAAGAAATCCAATTTATAGATGATAACCTGGATCACAAATTATAAATGAAATTCATGTTCCCTCCAGGAATATGAGTTCTATACATCAAGAATAAAAC